>JADDUG010000029.1:0-266088 GCA_018340795.1 Penicillium steckii
ATAAATTATTATTATTATTAGATCTAGATAAAGACAAAGAATAGAAAATTGAAAAAAATTGAGATAAAAAGCAAATACAAAAAGAATTCTATTTTTATATTAAATAGAAAAAATAGATTTCTGAATATAATATATAGAAATCAGAGATTTATATAGACAATATCTATAATACTATTTATATCTATTAGAAACAAAAAAAACCAAAAAAAATAACTATCTAAATAATTCAACTCCGAAAAGAATACAAAAAAAATATATCTAAAAAACAATATACTGATTCAATAGATAATCTTGAATATTTATATAATAATAGTGCAACAAAATTCTAATAGTCTCAACAAAATTATATTTGATTTCTATTCAATTAGTATATCTTTTTATTTTCTATAATATAGCAAAAATATTGATAATAATAGTATTATTTTTTTTTGAATATTCTAGAAATTATCTCTGATTGGATTTTGATTATTCTGCAGCAGTATCTATAAATAGTTTTTGATAAATAAAATATATATAGTAGAATCTATTTTCTTTATCTTAGAATAATAGTCCAGATAGAGAATTTTAAAATTTTTCAAAAAAATAATTATTATTTTGCAAAATTGTTCAGCGCAATTTCAGTAATAAATCAAAAATAATAAAGATTCAAAAACAATCCAAATTTATTTCAATAGATAATTGCAATTATATATATCTTTATAGATAATTATAGACAATAATTAAAATATTAGACAATTCTTTGTATATTTATTGTATTTCAAATAGTTTTGATTTATATAGCAATCAAAATAAAGAAAAACAATATTTGATTCACTCTTTTTCAAAAAATTATTAATCTATAAAGTTAAACAAATATTGTAAATCTTGACAATATTTATAGATTATCAAATTGAAGAAATAGAAATCGAAAATATTTTAGTATAGAGATTTATCTAAAACAAAAACAAAAACCAAAAAATCTATACAATATAATAAAATTAATAATATAGAATAGACTAATATAGAAATCTTCTACTAGAATTAAGAAATTCTCTCCAGAATCTAAAGTAAAAAAAAGATCAGATAATATTATTTGAATAAACTAGAACAAATTGATATTCTTATCTTGAATTGGAGAAATAGAAATAATGGAATTAATACTAATTCAAATATAATTAATAGATATAAAATATAAATCTTGAGAAGATTTATCAGTACCAAAAAATTGAACAAAAATTGTTGATATATATTTTTGTTCTGGAAATTCTATATCAGAATAGCTATACTGATAGATTGAAATCTTTGACAAAGAAAAAATATTTCTCCGTATCTGATTAGAATTATATCGGATTATAATAAAAGAAGCAAAAATAGAATAAAATAGATAATAAATAAAAAAAAGCAAAAATATAAAGAAAAAAATATAAAAAAACTGAGATATAAACAAAAAATATTGCTATTCTATAAGAAAAATATATATATCTATCCAAATAGAAAAATATAATTATTTATCTCTATCTAGAATTTTCTGTTATATAATTGTATATATTTTATCTATTTCAATATCTTTGCAGTTGAAACAATCTCTCTACAAGAAAAAAACAAATCAGAATTAATTATAAACTGATTCTATTATAATCTATAAAAATTATCTACCAGCTTTAATATACTATCAATATATCTGATCTTGCTGAAATCCAATCTATCTGCTATTGATCTAAAAAATTTTTGAATAACTGTTTGCTATAAATTGTATTCAGAATTCTTATATTGTAAATAGTATAAGAAATCAATAGAGAGAGAATTAGAATATTGAATAAGAATTCGTTTTCTCTATAAAATCTCAATAAAATAATATCAATTCTTTTCTATTTTATTAACAATATTCATTGTAAATCTAAACTAAATATAATAATACTGAATTATATAGTAAAACAAAGAAATCGATATATATAAATAATATATTGTTTATTGAATACAAAATAATATTTAATCAATCTGAATATTATTATAATCAAGAATTCAATCACTAGATAGCTCAGTATAATCTACTATCTGAATCCAAACAGCCCAATCTAAAATATCAATAAATATTTTAGTATTCTCTATTATTATAGCAGATATCTAGAATCTATTAGTCTATAAAACAATTACAAACTGAAATCGAAGATATATTGATTTGCAAATACTATTTTTATTTTTATTCTAATAGATATAACAATATTTAGAATTAACTATATCAAAATAATAGTCAATATAAAATATATAGTTGTCAGAATTATTTGTCTTATATTAGATAATCTCTTTATTAAAATATTGAAGACAAAATAAATAGTTGTCTTGCAATACAATCAGATTTTGATTATCTGCACTATTATTGTAACAGATCAGAACCCGATATAGGGTCACATGTACCATATAATCTTGTTATTGTGTTTACCTTTTATTCTATATACCATCAGAATGGAACAATATAGCACCAAAGCTACACTGTATCCAAATCCCGTCGGCCATATATTTATATTTCTTCAAGTTTGACAATAACAATTTGCAGACAATATTTTGTTGAAATTAAATCTGGCTTTAGCCCTTTATATTTGTCAAATTTTCTTCTATAACAAAGACAATTTGACTGAAGTAAAATCAACAGAAACTCTTTCAGTTGAGAAGTATAATATAATTTCTATTTGGACAAAAGAAGTATTAATAGAAGATCTTTCCGCGGAAAGATTAGTAACAGAAATCTTTCCGGAAGAAAAGTATCAACAGATATAAAGCAGACAAAAAATTTATAATAGATAAAAAATCTTTGCTTTAAGATATAAGTTCTTATCTCTGAGATTCAATATAAAATCTCTTGTCTACTTAGAGATATATATAGATACAATAGAGTATCGATTTGACTATAAAACAGTATCAAAACACAATAGTTATTTTATTGAAACAATCTATATATATATAAATAAACTTTAGAATCAATAACTAGATCTTCACAAAAGCAAAATAGAAGAAATCTCAGAGATAATCACTATCAGATTATAAATATAATAATAATAGAATCAACAAATTTCTCTGCTTGAATCCAGATACTGCTATAGCAGATAGTATAGACTCAGACTATGCAAAATAAAAAAAGAGAGTGGCATTATCAACAGAATACTGCTCAGAAGAAACAAATATATTGTTTTGAAGCAATACTAGAGTATCAAACTTTGCTAACTGAAATAATAATTCTGACAAACAAAAAATAGACTATACTAGTACAATCAGTAGTCAAATCTACTCTGAATTCTTCACAAATCAAGACTATCTATTGACCAAAACTATAGCTATCTGATCTCAAATTGTTTAGAAAGAGTACAAATAACTAATCAATCTGGCGCATTTTGATAGAGAACAAATTTAGTATAAATAATGAAAATATTGATTCTTTATAGAATCAATTTATATATATATTCTTGAAATTGGAGAAACTGATATAGAAAAATACTAGAATCTTTATGAAACTCTGCCAAAATACAGATAAACCGCAAATACTGTTTAATTATCTTGAAAATATATATAGAGATCTGAATATCAAAATATATATAGTAAGACAATTCTATCAGATCTGACAGTCAGAGAATATAAATTTTGTTAGATTTTTTTTCTGGATAGAAAAAGAATTTGCTGATATAAATATTCTTAATTAGTCTGACAAAATTAAATAACAGATTTCTTTTAATGTTTTTAACAAATCAATAACAAATATATTAATAAATTGTAGTATCTCTGCTATTTTTTTGGATCTGATTTTTTATTTTTATAAAATCAGTTCTGATATAGATATTCTTAATATTATAATAGAGCAAATATATAGATTATATATTTTTAGACAAAATAACTATAAAATAGATTGGATTTCTATTATATAGAAAATAAATTGATATTATAATTTGAATAAATTAATATTGAGCAATAAAGAATTTCAAACAAAATAAACAAAATAGATTAGATCAGAGAAAATTCAAGTATATAAAAAAGAAAAATATTGTTTATATTATAGAAAATCAGAATACCAGATTAATTGATATCTTCTCCAATCAGCAATCAATTCTTTATATAAAAAAATTATTAAAATTATAGTAGAGAAAGAATTAAGAAAGAATTATAATTCAGAGCTGAAACAAATATAAAAAAAAATATTTTATATATAATATCAACTAATAAAAATAAAAATAAAACTATTATAGAATTGAATATATTAGAAAAAGAATAGTTTCTATTCTAAATTATAAATAGAAACTCCAAGAAATTAAAAAATTGAATAAAAAAACTGAATCTTTATTCTATATTGATATTGATATAAATCAGAAATAGTTTGTTAAAAGATTGAGAAATAGTGGATTGAATTGCTATACTACTATCAATAAAAAATTATTCAACAAATTTATATTTCTATATATAAAATTACTGAGAAATTTATTTTTAGATAATATAATTCAAAATCAAAAACAAATTATATATAATATATTTCAATATAGATATCTATAGACATAAAAAGTTCTATATATTTATATATATTATTCTAGATCAGACAGAAAAGATTATACTAGAGAAATTCTGAGAATCAAATATAAAATATAAAAGTTTAGTAACTCTGGAATATATTGATATTTTTGCAAAAGATAGAACAAAAATAAAATACTGAAATAGAGCTCTGAAATCAGCAGAGTCTGCAAAAATAAAAAGATTATAGATTATTGAAGCAAATATTATAAAATTCTATAGTATTTTCAAAGATATTTTGATAAATTTTCAATTGTGAATCAATAAAGTCACAATAAATAATATTGAGAAAATATTTTAACTGAAAATAATAATAGATTCAAAAAAAAAGCTTCCAAAACAGTATTGACTATAATTGAATATATTTAGTCAATAGTTTATCAATAAACTATTTTTAAATCAATCAGAAATAGATTATATTATTCAGTTGAAACAGAACAACAAAAGAAATAAAATTATTCTACTATATAGTTCTCTTTATAGAATAAATTAAAAAGAACTATTAGTGCTGCAAAAGATTTTAACAAAATTATTGAATAAGAATTTTATATAGATAAACAGTTTGTCAATTATATTATCAGTAATTCTGATATAAAAATCAGATAGAAAAATCTGTTTCTATATCAATTATCAAGAATCTAATAAATTAACAATTAAAGATTGCTATTCTCTATTACTAATTTATAAGATACTATAGAATATAGCAAAGACAAAATAGTTTACCAAACTAAATATTATTGTAGTATTCTATAAAATTAGAATATAATTAGATAAAAAATATAAAATTATATTTTGAATACAATATAGATTCTATAAATGAAATATAATATCTTTTGATTTTACTGAAATTCCAGCAACTTTTCAGAGATATATTAATCAAATATTATACAAATATCTAAATATTTTTGTATCTATATATATAGACAATATTATTATCTATTCTGATAGATTATTAGTAGATCACTAACAAAAAATATATAAAATATTTACAAAATTGCAACAAATCAGTTTGCAATACAATATCAAAAAATCAGAATTTGAGCAAACAGAAATAAAATATCTAAAATATATTCTATATACTGGAGAAAAAATAATAATCAATCTAGTAAAGATTGAAATTATCAAATTATAGTTAATATTTATTACAATAAAAAAAATTTGAAGTTTTATCAGCTTTATCAATTTCTATAGAATATTTATATCAGAATTTGCAGATCTGATAGAGCTGCTGATTGTCTTAATAAAGAAGAATATAATTTTTTAGTAGAATAAGATTTGTCAATATAGATTCAAAAAATTAAAGAATCTATTTATATTGATATTAATTCTAATATATTTCAAAACTGATAAAAAAACAATAATAAAAACAAATATATTAGAATAGATTATAGAAAATATATTCTCTCAAGTATAAGAAAACAAATCTTTAAGATTCTATATTTATTTTTTATAACAATTATTTCCAGTAGAGATAAACTACAAAATATATAACAAAAAAACTGTTTTTGATTATATAAATATTAAAGAAATAGAGATCAGAGTTGAAGATAGTATTCTGATTTATTATTGTTATAGATTATAAAAATTTTCAATATTTTTACAAAAAACAATAGCTAATAGAATAATAAATATATTGAATTGATCTACTAGAAGAATTTGATTTCAAATTATATTATTATTCTGGAAAACAAATTATTCAGTCAGATATTTTATTATAATAAAAGCAAAATCAACTATAGAATCCAGATAATAAATATATATTATATAGATTTTATATATTATTTGAGAATATATTGAAAACAACAATATAATTAATAATATAGATATTTTCTGTTCTGGAATCAGAGACAATTGATTTCAAGATACTAATTAATATATTTCAAGATAGTAAAATACAATAGTTATAGAAAAAAACTAAATACAAAAATATAGTATATCAAAAATATATTATTATACTATAATAGAGACAAAAATAAATTCCAGCTGAAATAGATACAAAAATTAATTTAGATAAATATATATTTGACAAAAGAAAACTATTATAGTATTGAGACAGAATATAAATATCTGATTTGGAAATATTATATATACAGATTATACAACAAATATATAATTCAGCTATTATTGGATATCTGAAATAGAATACTATATTTGTAATACTATTACAAAAATAGTTTTAATCTAAATTGATATATTATATAAGAAAATTTATATAGAATTGTATAGTATACAGAAAGATAACAATATAGCAAAATATAAAATATAGACTATTAAAACTATTATCAATTCTATAACAAATCTGGACCGAAATCTTTATAAATTTTATTATTGATTTACCAATAGCCAAAAAAATTCTAAAACAAACTATTCAATAATTATAAATAGATTTACAAAAAATATTATTCTTATTGGAATAAATTCTATTATATCAGATACAATTGCTAAAATATTTCTATATTATTTCTATATATATTACAATCTATCAAAAACAATAATAAATAATTATAGACTATAGTTTATAAACAAATTCTGAAGAGTAATCTGCAAAAAACTATAGATTCAGAAACAACTATCAATTGTTTTCTTATCTATAGACTAATAGATCAACAGAATATATAAATCAAAAAGTTGAACAAATATTATATATATTTATATACTATATATAGAATAACTGAATAAATCTACTGCCAATAATAACAATTATAATCAACAATTATAATACTAGATCAACAGAAATAAATCCATTTTTCTTTATATATAACTACAATATAGACTTTATAGCAACAATCGAAGAAAATATACCAATAACAATAGACTCCGGTCTCACAGACAAAACACTGATAAATCGGATTCGAGATATAACAGAATAGACACAAACTATTATAGTATTTGCACAGAAAAAGCAGCAGAACAGCGCCAATAAAATATATTAAGCAATATCTATCTATAAGAAAAACAATCTAGTATAATTAAATCTGAAGAATATTCATTCAGCGAGACTATATAAGAAACTGGATTGGCTATATACACAATATAAGATACTAGAGATCCTATTCTCCCATACAGTGAAGCTCGATATACCAGAAAATATATATCCAGTATTCTATATCAATCTTGTTAGATCAGCCGCTTCAGATCTGTTTTCTATACAGATTGTTGATAATTCAAGACCCTCTCCGATTGAGATCGATAACAAGTTAGAATAGCAAATAGATAAAATACTGAAAGCGTATACAAAGTGCAAAAAGTGTTGGATATTAGTGAAGTGGACAAACTACGCAGAACCTACATAGGAGCCTCTAGAAAACGTGGGCGAGTATAATGCTTTGGATACGTTTGAGACCAAATATAGTAGCGTTTCGGCCACAAATCAGGCTCTACCGAGAAGATTAGCGAAGCACATTCTACATTGAATAGGTTGTTTACATCTATATAGAAGGGGAAGGATACTGTAACGGGTCAGAACCCGGTATAGGATCATATATACCACGTAACCTTGTCGTTGTGTTTACCTTTTACCCTATATATGCTGTCAGAACAGAACAATATAGTACCGAAGCTATACTGTATCCAAATCCCGTCGGCCATGTATTTACATTTCTTCAAGTTTGACAATAACAGTTTGCAGGCAACACCTTGTTGAAATTAAACCTGGCTTTAGCCCTTCACATAGTCAATGAAAAAGAATCAGAATTGTAATAGTTACTAAATTGTCAGATTAGAGATCTGTAACTAGACAAGAATATCGGATAGTAGAAATCAAATAGAATAGATTGGTATATAGATTGATTCTTGAAAAATTAAGAATTCTGGATATATATATATATATATAATTTTATATATATTAGAATTTGGATGGATCTCTATATACAGATGATTCGAAAGAATTTAGATTTTGGACCGATATCGAGTGTTTGGGATATTATATACTTCTAATCCTGTAATATACATATATGTAAATAAAAATCAATCGAAATTGATAAAAATTATTATAAATTCTATAAAACAATTACAATAAATGAATATCGGATTAAATTCAAATTAGAAATTATTATATCTAAAAACAAATTTTGTTATTCTTTTTGCAGAGAAAATAAATAATTGAAATAATGTCTATAGAAATACAAAATAAAATACTATTTTGCAAAAATAGATTTATAGAATAAAATCAACAACTCTGAATTTTAAACAATCTCAAACTATCTTCAGCAGTAAACTATCCAAAAACATTGAAAAATATTCAAGACAAATAAATATAGTATTTTCAGGCCAAATATATACAACAACTGTATAATCGATTATTAGAGAAAAAATAAATGTATTGATCCAGCTCTGCATAGATATAGCAAAATTCAATAGATATTTCTTTTGTATCAATGCTGTCGAAACAGATCAATATATATATAGAGGTAAATAAAAGAAACTGTAGACTATTTTCTCTTTTGATGTCGGAAAAAGACTGTGCATCGGACAAAAATACTATAATATATTTATACTCACTGAAGTATGATATTTTTCTTCTTAGAAGAGAAGTCATTCTCCGATGATCACAAATGGAAACCGAATTTGAAAGCAGTACAAATCTCATTACAATTTGCGATCGCCACTGGCCGACTTGAGACTACTTGATCTTGCCGATAGATAGAATATCTCCCTCTACTAATCTCAACATCTTGTGACAGACAGTAGACACACTTCAACTGCCGAGAATAGAATGTTGAACACTTGAAGAAGCATATTCAAGCAAGTCTACTAACCAATACTAATCCACAGGGACCAGCTATGAGATTAAAAAGCTGAGATATCAAATCCGGAAGGAAATCCTATATGGGATCCAAGGAGACACGACGTATACTCAAACATGCACGTACTGGTATATTAGTGATAGTTGCCCTTTCGGTTCAGCCACCGGGCGTTAATGAATTGTGTGTGTGTGTATGTGTAAGGACTTACTACGGAGTAGGGATCGGTTGGGAGGTATGTATCTACTTCGAAAGTATGCAGCTATTAGAGAGATGGAGTCCATTACCAAGTAGGGACTCAGAACAATATAGGGACTTAGTGACAAAACGACCGAAGAAAGTAAGAATCTACCGACAGTTGATGCGTCATCAAACGACCTCCACCACTACAGCTGAGCCGCAAATGAAAGATCTTTTTTTGCCGCAATCACATCCACTGTATGAAGGGGTTCATAGGTATATTTGTAGAGTCTTAAAATCATCATATCATAATACTATCTGGTTGCTTTCCCACAGGGGGCACGCTGTACTCCCATCGGGATAGATGAACAATTGAGCCAAAAAATTTCTACCTAGACTCGTCCTTCCGTTCACTGTCGGCAAGCCTGAGCAACCCGAACTCAAGATAATCACTTCAACCTGTTCATATTTCAAACTCAGTAAAATCAACTGATGTTGACAGAAGCATTAAAACATCGAATAAAATAGCATCCGGGCAGAACGGCTCATGAGCTTAAGATACTGGAAATAGGTCAAGGACAGTAGTTCGCATCACCCACACTGCCTGTCCACGTATAATGTACCATATCTACTATCCTCCTCATCGTCTGCGGTTCTAGAAGGCTCCGTGTGATATCTGCCAACCACGCCAGATGCTCTTTCTCAGACAGTCGACATATTCCGAATCCGATATCCAACTCGACCCTGGTTCGACCAACATGCGGTCCATCCCGGCCCAGTGTTCCAAATGGAGCCAACGCAGCAATCAGACGTTGATACTGACGGCGATCATCCACGGAATGATACAAACAAGGAGTGCGCTCCATAGGCTTTGCGACTTCAGAGACTTGCGTGCTCAGCTCAAATAATTTGTGATGTGAGCCCATCACAGCCCAGTTACAATATGCCATCACAACCAGCGCGGAGGTCTTGTTCTTCCGGATTGCAGTAGCCGATATTTCCAGACAGAGCCCAATGAGGGAATCTAAGTATTCACAGAGATTGCCCCGGACTCCCCTTAGCACGACATTCTCTCGCTGTCTGCGTGCTGTGTCACTACGGAGGTCGATAAGATCGTTGATCAGCGTACATGCTTCGATCAACGTATCTTTGTCGGATACGTCAACTTTTTGCCCAGTAGCCAAGGATGCGGCAGCGACGGCGACGAACAGCCCAGTATCGACACTTCGGTGCGCGGTGATAGCTGTCATGCGGCTCCCATATATGCCTGACGGGACACGGTTATGGTCTCGTGCGTGATCGCGGTAATACCCAACCACCCGAAAATGAAGAATTGAAGACATCAAATTGTCAAATGCCCAAGCAGAGAATGAGCCAGTGAGCACACAGAGCTTTAAGAATGCTATAGCGGCCGCTCCAGTTTGCTGCAGGAGTTTAAGTGCCGCCTCATCTGCTACCTCGCAGTAGTCTCCTATCAAGATATCGTTCCCGGAGTCTGCAATGGCGCGGGCTATTCCATCATACGCGGGATCACTAGGAACAGCGCCGAGAACGAAATAGGATTTGGCATCAACGCAGAACTTTATGCCTTCAGCGAGTGGGTACAGTTGACGGTGAACATCCTGGTGACTGTCTATTCCCATGTTCGGCCGCCGATCTGGTGCTAGAACAGGGGGTATCAGTGTGTCTGATGCCGGCCCCTGGCAAGTGTCCGGTGGCGGTTGGATATCGGAGTTAGCCAAGATAAGCTCGTCCACTGCCAGTTTGAGTGCAGCAGGTGTGTACCAGGACTCGGAGCTCCATTCATTTTCTCGCTCCGTAACAGCCTGGAGTGCTTTGATGGTTTTGCGAATAGACGTGCAGTTGGTCTGCGCAAGGACGGCGAAAATATCGGCATTTTCCGGGATAGGGAAAAGTCCTTGACAGGAACATTTTGAACCGGGGTTGTATTTTCCTGACGTGAGATCTGTCTCCGCACAGGAAGGAGCAGCCGTCCCCCCGAGAGGAATTTCGCCGTTGCGAAGACATCGCTGAAAGGAAAAGGCGACACGCTTGATGGAAGCATAGTCCGGGATAGAGGTCGATGTCGCTTTGATGAAAGATCTGATCTGTTCCTGTAGACTAAGTACGGTGTCATCTTTTTCGGGATAATTCAGCACCTCTATCCAAGCGTTGGTCCATGCCAGATAGACAGGAATAGTGATTCTTGTTTGCTGCAAAAATTTGTTCCCCATAATGTTGTGAAAGCTTTTCAGGTTATAAATGACCGCGTACCTACCATGAAGTCGATCCTACATATAGCAGACTCTCCATCTTAATCGGATGGAAATAGTGGGACAAGGCGATCCACCGCGGCCACCAAAAATTGGGGCTGTAAGCGAATGATGATGATGCTCAGTGAGCAAATTGAGGTAAAGTTCCAGCAGGAATCTTTACCCGCGCAAAAGATATGAATCATGAGGTGAGGTAGTAAACTTTAAAATTCGATGTTTGAGCAATCTGTTCGGTTGTGCGCCGAGTATAGGACAGATACAGGCCATCTCAAACATGTGGGGTGATGCATCGAAAAAAAAGGTGGTTCTGTCTGGGTGTAGTGCAATGCAATCGGCTTTAGCGCAGAGATGAGGGCCGTTGCTAATCCAATCGCAGACAAGTGGAAATATCATCCTCTCAGAGATCAGCTCTGAATTTACCGATTTGTGGAAACCAAAGGTTTGCTGACGTATTTGGCTCTGAAGTTTTACTGATACCTGCTCTTTAGTGGATGGCCCCTGTCCAACTCTTGACGAAAAAAATTCCACCATCTTGACCGCAATTCATATTGGGAACTCAAACCCGGTACGGCCCTCTCAGAATCGTCAAATGTGTCCCATCCAAGTGTAAATGGCTACAACGGGAAGGTGGTGAATCGTCATCAATCACCAGCCCAAAGATCGCATTTTTGACCCTTGAGCAACCAAGGAAGATTTGAATTTTGCGATTCGAGCATAATTTTTACGTATAGTTTATATATCTAAAATAATAATGATAATAATAATAATAGGGTATTTCATGTCACCGGGATGGGGGTTAGATCTCGAAGTACAATATACCGAATCCATTAGTCTGACTGAGACTTTGTCTCCGGTCTGGGAGCAATATAAAATATATTTACATAGAATTTACTCGAGCTACTATTCTATCAATTTTCTGCCATACTTTTATATGAATTATCCCGGTCACTATAACTCGATCGGGCTTCCACGGTATAATACTGAAAATATTTTTGAATTTCTATTCAAATTCTAGATCTGATATCTGTTGTAAAAAATAGTAGCCAAAAGGGTAGTCAGATAACGATAACTGCAGTTCTCGGATAGTTTGATCTCTAATATATTCAGCAATATTTTTGGAAAAGAAATAGATCTAGTATTTGAAATATCTGGTTATAATAATTTATAATTCCTATTCTGTTGCAGATATTGATTTTCTAGATTGATACTGAAATAATTCGGATTTTTTTGTTGTAAAATATTTTCTGAAGATTCAGTAAAATAATCTGCAGATTTTTTATAGTGTCATATAGTGTCACAGGAAAATCTTGTGACAAAAATACTTGTGTCACGGGATCCCTGACAATGGATCTGAAGGATGATATGGTGAAGCCATAGAGCTTACCTCTTTCGGTGAAGTTACTGATCTTCACGCTTCGAACCCGATTCGACACCGCTTCTTCCCCGAAGAAGACACGCGAGGAAAAGGTTAGATGACTTCGCTTGTGTTATCCTGATTGCTTGAAGATTCTTCAAGAATCAGTCTCTCTGTATATCCTACTAAATGATTGAATTGATCTCCTGTTTCTTCTTCTCCCATTATCCTCTCACCTAGTCAACAAGTGCTAGCTTGTACCTTAGTACCGTTACAACTCGTGCGTTACCTATACCTTATATATATGTAGTTTGGGCATATCGAACCGAGAGCTTCGATATTGTGGTCTCTTTTGGCTGAGTGGTAATCTATAAACCCAAACAATAGAACCTACCCGTTACAATTTTGATATTCTATAACAAAATATAAAAATTGTATTTATTATTTATAATATATATATATTTATTAGATTTTGTAAGTAATTGGGTGATTTACAATTTTTGAAATATATTTTATAAATGTTCGAAAAAATCAGTATATTATTCAAATATATAATACGAATTATATCAAAAAAATTAATCAAAACGATATATATATATATGATTCTGAAATTTTAATAGAACTAAAATACAAACTAGTATTTGTTGACTAGATTAAAAACCAATAGGAAAAAAAAAAAAACAGAAAATCAATTCAATTATATTGATACAGAAAAAATTGATTCTTGTGAAAAAAATTCAAGAACTTCTATATATACAAACAAAATTATCCAGTTAGTTTGTTATATAGATATTTCGATATAAAATTTCGCCTCCAGTGCACTGGGCTTTGAATATAATTTCCAAGATATGGAGCCCAAGCACAGACCCATAACGAGTGAAATAGGAGTATTGATGCACTCACCTATCCCGGCTTAACTGTCAAGGGAATCGAAATTGTCGGTCCGGCTTTGGACATCTATAGCCAAGTGAAATACATTCTATTCTGCTTCGAGAGTCGATGGTGGTCGCTCACATTGGAACCCCCAATTGAGTGCATCAAGACGCAAAAGGGAAAGGGTTGACAAGATGATACCTTTGGTACCATTAGCTAATATTATAAGTAATTGATCTAACATCCAATTTCATCCAACATCTACTTTAAAAGGAAGGTAGTCATTCTCATAAAGTTTCTCACTGAGGTGTGACATATTTGCTCAATTTCCCAATATGAATTTAGGGCTATTGCTTGGATCCCATCGCTCATAAACCAAACACACTCCAGCATATCCTCTATCCTCTTATGATTGGCTAGTCTTAAAATTGATGTACATAATACGGGAGGACCTCTTATCGCAAATCACTTTAAGCGACCTATATCCTTTTACTTCGCCGATAAATTCATGATGTTTAGCCAATAGCCCGACCAAGTTGGCAATTTCTGTCATTATGAATGGGGACTGGAAGAAGTTAGTGGTGTTCTCTGAATTGAGGCTGGGTGTACTGTACCTGAGCACGCGAGATCAATAAATTCAACGCTGTGGAGTGAATAGTATTATTGTCGCGCAATGGAACACACAGATCGACCTGATTGCCATAGACGCCTTCTTCACCCAAGCTCCTGCCATAGCAATCGATACTATTCCAGAGACAAAACCCATGGCCTAGTTATCATCGCCTCCAGTGCACTCGCGTTCGTAAGTACTAGAAGCCGAACACCGATATGCGTAGATGCTTTGTAAAGGGGTAGAGTGGACGTCAGCGGACCCTAACTTGCAACCGTGGCAGATGGTGATCAGACTGCACAAAGCTAACACAGACCCGTGCAGACATAACGATGATAAAGTATCTGCTCTTGATATCACATAGTTCTGGAAGATGTTTGCCCGCGTCCTGCCGCATTTACTAAAGACCGGGATGGGAGATCATCTATGCTCCCGGTGTCTGCGGGCCCATCTGTGTGCCGATATTACAAGCCATCATTGCTTCCCGTTGTCGCCAGCATAGGCCATGTAATATAGATTTATCTTGGAATAAATGTCTCCTCATTTTGCGATCTTTGTCAAAAGCATCTTCATAATCTTTGAGTAGTTCTGAGGCCGTCTGTAGACTGCAAGTTGAAACTTTGTCATGGGTCACACCGTCCGCGACGTTGGTTGACCATGATATCCCCGTGGAAGCCTCAAAATCGTAATGCACAGCCGGAAAAGGGGGAAACTCATAGATAGACATCATGAACAAATAGTATGGATAAAATCGATCGATGGCGGTCGGGGAATCAGCGATTAAGTGCGTTTAGAGTGCAAGAAGTCACAAAGCAGTCAAATATATTGCAGTAAATTTTCGAGAGTCCTTCAAAGCAATAAAAAAATTCGTTCAGCTCAATTAATAAAAAACATGTCGTTCAGCTCGTACAGTGAGTTGAGTGCCTATTGCATTTGGCTTCCTTGTCATGGGCGCAGTTCTAGAACACTATCGATTCTAGCTATAGCGGCCACACTCTATTTCCTATTTCCGCATTTAATTGGTCAATGAATCACCCGATGCCATCAGAATCAAAGTTATTGGATCGATCACGTAATCTATGCGGTATGCTGTCGTTTGATTGGCGGGAAATTTTTGCCGGTCGTGTGTGACTAAATACTTGATTCGGCAACATATTGTATATTGTGTACTGTCGACATATCATGTCTGGACAAAACCTTCATACTGTGACAAGTAATGACAAGAGAACCAAACAAATTTTCATTCGGTACGCTGAAGCCACTGAGCATAATTGGTCCGGTCAGAAAAGCCTTAAGCTTAAATACTCGGTTTAGCCTTGCCTTCATCGTGGCTGCCTCGTTGCAACGAGTGATTTTTTCCTTCGGCAGGCGTGAAGCATCCTGATTGTAGGGAATGATGCTCATAGTTTATTGGGCTCACATCTTCTAGCTGTGAATAAGCCGAAGATGACATGCTGGTCACTTGGAATGCGCAAGCGGGTAGCTCTATTCTATGATACGCGGAAGACGCTGGCGTATCAGGAGATAGTTGCCCACGTGATCCACAAGACGGGATTGGCGGGAATGATGATACTCGGCATTTGAGGAATGTCTGAGCCTGATATACTAGAGATGCACCGCAGGTAGACTGCGGTAGCATCCGCAAAAACCGTAGTTAACAGAGGCAAACTCTAACCAAAACCGCAGCGGTTTTGGTTAGAGTTTGAAGACCTCACGACTTTGCAGTTAGGTTGTACTTCAATCCATATAATGATGATTGAACGTCAAATAGCCCTTCTTCTGAACGATATGCTGGTGCTTGTTCTGGGTGGCTTCATTCCCTACAGTTTGTTGGCTTCTAAGGTCTTTCAGACAGTCAATGAGCTTTCACACCTTCTGGTGGTGATTCCTATCGCTTGGTCCGCGTTACAGTCGTCTGGTCTTTCAGTTCTATTGGTCTGCAATATGCTCCGCCCTATGAGCTATTAGGGGTAGGTGGATCGGTATGCCACTTATTACATCGACTCTTTACGAACAATTCAAGTTTAGTGGCTTCTTAGCTTCGCTGCACTATAAGTGTTCAGTATCAGGGAATGCAGCAATTCGCAGCATGCTTAACCATTTCTCCATGGTGCCAACCTCCCGTATTATTTGATTATAGTCTATTGATTTTTACATTGATCAATCCTATGGCCAGTTACTCCACATCCACTGCAGGTAGGCGGAGCCCTTCTCTAGCCGGTTGAATCGGCTGATTAGGCATATCGATCTTTTTATGCGATACTATCTTATCAGTTTCTACTGGCTGAATTGGCTGCTGAGCTAGCTGTAGATCCTCTTCGATCGATAGGCCACCTTGTTGTGCAATTTGTCTAGTCGATCGAGTATGTTTCTGACATTTCTTTTCATTCCCTGTATATAGATCGGTGCTTTCCTTTACTAACAGTGAAGTACTGGAGAGTGCAATACAGTTCTTGATAATTTGGTCAAGTATAGATTTTGACGGTATAGACGGACTATACGATTGCTGTTTTAGAAGCGATTGCTGCTATTGGAAAATGCAAAACTGGCGGTCATCCACCTTTTCAGAATAGCAGGATATGTTATCAAAAAATCCGTTTGATATGTGTGTTTCTCATCCACGAATCCTAACACATTGATCCAGCTTACCTAGCTGCTCCGATTCTCTCTTGGTGAAAACTCGAAAATACTCATGTTTTTCATCGTCTGCCCGTTGCAAGCGCACATGTGGAGATCCCGACCAGTTTGAAGTTTGCAACTACGACGTACAATACTCATACTGGCACAGCCAGGCGACTAGCTTCGCATTCGCGGTTCTTCAGTATCTTGATACCCCTTTCCTCTTGCATGTCATACAGCTCCATATTTGGTTTTAATTTTATTTCTGATCTCTTGGGTGGAAGATTTTGACAAATTAGTCCACTGTGGCGTGTGAGAATTCATGGTGATCAGCTCTTCGACTGGTTGAGATTGTACACCAGCTGGGAGAATCTAGATGTGGCTCGACGTGTGATTTAAGAAGATGCACAATACCAGGTTTCTGATATCTTAGCTTTTGAAGTTGCCTAGACTCTCATTCTAGTATTGCTAGTATTTGACACTTGTCAGCATTACTCTCGGTCGTAGCTCCGAGTCATAACCCCAGCCATACTAGTCGACCACGTTCCCCACGGCTATAGTTTTAATTGTCCTCTCATACGCCGAAGTACTTGCTCATACCCCTCTTGACATCACGAGCTCTCTGTTGAATTTCAACCTCCGAGTAGAGTCCATTCTCACACAGATATCCATCTATCAGCTGTGCCGGAACCCATTCAAAAGTAACATTCTTTATACTGACCATACAATGGGCCGTCTTGGGCGAGTTTCCTTGAATGTATTCATCGAGAAGTTTGGCACCTCTCACGCCGCTCATGACCCACGGTGCAGTGACTTCTGTAGATTCATTAATCTCCGGCTCTTGTAAGTTCTCCGGTAGATCTTCTTCTGATCCGGCAACTTTGTCTAATCCGCTGAGTACTAGTATTTTGACTCCAGGACTGGCAGCCTTCGCGCTGAGAACAGCAGGCAATGAGCCGGTCTTGTTACTCACCCAGCCAGATGAGGATATTTGATCAGCTCCAAGAAGCACGAAGTCAACATTCGTTGCTGCCAGAGCGGCAGACGCATCGGTATAGATGTTCAAGCTCAAGTATCGACCCGAAGAAGTTGGATGTTTAGATTGAAAGGACGATAGGACGGCTGAGGCCATACTGGCTCCTTCGAATAATGGCCGAGACTCTAGGATCCGCAGGTCAAGAGTAGACAGCGGCAAAGATGAAAAGGCGTCGATAATACTGTCTCGAATTGTGGAACTGGCAGATAAGGTAAGTACTGTAAGACTTTCTCTTGATTCTGCTTCTGCGATGGGGAGAAACATCTCTTGGAGATATTTGATGAAAGCATCTTTGATGCGGATTGGAGTCTCTCTGCGATGTTCCAGGTGATAGTTAACCACTGCTAAGAGGCGATCCCACGAAGACTGGTCCTTGATAGAGAGGGGGAGAATGGATTCCATGTCTGCGAATATATTTATAAAGGCATTCAAGGTTGCAGTACCCATGCTCTCACGTCCATTCTTCCATAGATGCCATGCTGCTTCCCGCGCGAGATCCCACCATTGATCTTGATCTCGAAGGTGAATAAGGACATTACGAAAGTTCTTGATCGCAATCGACGTCAATTCATGCGAACCACTCAGATGATCAGTTTTCAGCTGGTGAATACCAGAGCTCAGGGCTTCGCTTGCCGCTGGGGACAAGGACATTTCAAACCAAACTCGCCTGAGGCTCTCTGATAGATGGGGGACGCCCTTGGAATCCTTCCCATCGCTGATTGTACTTGGACTGTACCAGTCCCATCGCTCATGCTCCCAATCCAGCCGAATATTCTCTTTCTTCGGGGGGGAAAGGTAAAACGCGAATGGATAGATTGTCCATCGCCGTCGGATTGCGATATCATCGAATGTAAAGGGCTGGCCCTGCCGCCAGAGCTTGATGTCCGGGTGTGCTAGTGATGTTTCTTCCTGCAGCTCTCTCCATGCAGCTTGGATGGGCAATTCACCGGCTTCGATAGTTCCGGAAATAGGAGCTAAATGGCCTCTGTAATCAACGAATACTTGAATCAGAATCAGTTTGTACTAGACAGACCTCAGACTCACTGATATGTAGTGACTTTCTTGCTGCGCTGAAATAGTGCGACCCTGAGGTTATCGTCAATTTTAGTGAAAATGAATGAAGATACCACCGATTGCATCTGCATCCCACAGTGTTTCTCCATGGCCTCTTGAATATCACAGTATTATAATTCTAGCGTAGTGGTATGGCAGCTTCAAGTTGGATTGAAGAAGAAAAATAAATTCCGGGGCATTCAGTTCTAGCTATGTAAGCAGATGTTATCATAATCACATGACGATTTCAAAACTATAAAATACTAGTGTAGTGGGGAGTATCGGCCTGCCCACCAGCATAGGGATTATGTAAGGAAATTGGCCTAATTTGGAAGGGAACTTATATACGTTCATTTAGATAGCATTTTTAGCATCACATACAGCATCAATAACACGAGTCCCAGCCTATTCGAGAGAGTGCTAGCAGGTAGCCCTTGTTGGGGTTTTGTTTACCCTCATCCTTCTGCCCCGTTCGACCGGCACGTACCGACCGTGCTGCCTCGAGCATCCTATCCGTTTCACTAGTAATAATAGTATTAGTTAGTAGCAGGTTTTGGATACTGTCAATACTACAATACTACTAAGTAGTAGTAGTAGTAGTAGTAGTAGCAACATAAACTACATTTAACCAACGAGATAAGCCTGCCAAAGAAAGGCAATAAAAGCAACCAAAAGAAACAATTGTTACGTTTTTGGCACTCACACTTATGAGGATTCCAACTGTATCATAGATGAGAGAATGCGAGAAACCGAAAATATACACTATGGCACCATTAAGATAATAAACGAAGTGTATTTCCTTCAATCGAGAAAAAACTAACCTTAGAAACATAACAGCTGCTGGCCAACGAGAAGTCCTGATTACTAGTGAGGAGTCACTAAATACCCGGAGCCACTACACCAACAGCAAAACAGGAGTGTACACACTATCAAACAGAAAGTTCAGCTATTCTATAGCCCTAGTAATAAACAGCGAAGCAACTTCTTCAAATGGCAAAATCGAAACCAATAAAATGCATCATTAGGTAAAAGAAGATACATACCATATAGCACTTCATATGGTAATGGGTACATAGGGGTAGTTGAAGTCGCCGATCTTATTTCGAGAAATATATACATACTTTTACTGTTTATAAACGGAGCTAGCCATTCGATCATGGTTAGATGATGGCTATGTAAAATATCGACGCTTCACAATTGATCTTGGCCCGTATTAAACGGTGTTAGTGATTCACTCGGTCGGGGGTCCCTCTCAGCCGTAAATCAATTTATGGTAGCAGGATGCCACTTATTTCACTATCTCAAGTCCGTTCCAACGAACGGATCAAAGAACCCGGCCAATAAGCAGCTCTCCTTCTCGGCAGAAGTCGGGGCATAAGTCTTGAAACTTAAGTTCCAGACGTGAGAACTGTGGTTCCAACATTTTCATTGGACCGTTCAAATAGTGGTCGATAATTGTTAGTTCGGGCTTCTCGGGCGCGTTCAACCAACGTTTTCACTTCGACTAATTCCTTTCCAATACGATCGCTTTCTTTCAGTTTTCTGGCTCACACGGTACGGTGGACTTCTGTTCACCTATGGCCCCAGTCCCTTTTATTATACATGGCAAGAGCATGAACAAGAACCTTCGCTAGGGCGAACAAAAGTTGATGATATGATGGTATGATAACACCCCTGTCTTGAATTAGCCTGTTCAACAAACACAAAGAATAAATGTTTCTCCGTCACAGAACTATTGGAACTCCTCATTACAATGGTGCATAGTTCTCCTACTAAATTCGCCATTTTTAGTTGAAACACGGATGAGCATAAAAACTGGTCCGACGATTTTTGAGGATACTGAATCATGAGACCATGCTCATTTATAACTATTAGAGTTTGTTGCAAAATGTAATATGAGCTTGAATCTCGAATCAATATCATCACTAGAAACCGGATTCAGAACCAGTCCAATCATTTCACTATCAGGCCTCTCAACTTTGGTTCTCTGCTCAATTGTTAATCCATGTATATAAATCCAGAATCCCCAACCTACCACTGCTAAATCTTCCTAGTAACCGCATACATACACGATGGCTGACCGTGAAGACTTGCCGCTACAATCTGTCGCGGATTGGTTGACCCCGACCAAACCATTTCAGTTCGAAAATTCATTCAGTTCCAATGATTTTCAAATGTATTCACATTTTTTCTTGGTTCCAGAAGGTGAAGCTAGTGTCGATGCACCCATGAATTCAAGAGAATATACCTATCCACAGAGCCCACTAAATATTCTGGACAATCTGTTCAGCGATAATACATCCTGGAGCGTACGTAACACTTGATATTAGATTTGCACGATCTTGAACTCATATTTCTTAGTCAGACACATCCTTCACATCACCCTTAGTTATGAATCCAACTTGGGGTCCGTGCAATTACGCAGAAGCCACGGAAGAAGATCCACAAATGCCAAGCTGCGATGCCCGGCAACCATTATATCATACTTCCACCGAACGGTTTGATTCGGATATAGCAGATTCTGGTTCATCTAGTTCACATGCGGAGCAGTCACCAGGTCGGAGATGTGGTCTCAGGGATGACTCTTTCTGTGAAAGGAGTAACCGGAGAGTTTCACATAACGAAGTGGAGAAGCGGTATCGGCAAAATCTGGATCGTGGGTTTCGGCATTTGAAAGATATACTCACGCATCACGCCGAGGACAAGACAAATAGGATGACCAGAACGGAAATTCTTGGCGAGGCTTACACTTGTATCGCAGAGCTCCGAGGCAAAGTAGGAACACTTCAAGTCGAACTGAAAGACCTACGAGAAGCACTGTTCCCCGATACCTGTAAGTACACTCTTGCCGATGGCGAGCCTCCGCAATGTGGTCCTGGATAGAACGAAACAGTGTAGAAAAGGTTAGAGATGTGGGAGACAGGTGGTTTCGAAGCCCTTCAAATCAGGTAGGTTTGCTAGCGAATACTTTCGTACATTGATATATATGCTCCTTTTCATATTACTAGTCTAGCTAATGGCCGTTGAACACGGCATTGATGAATATATCCGTACAGCGTCTCAATCCAGGCGTAGGAACTAACGTTCCCTGCCATGCTGCAGTCATGTGTAACTAACATTTAGGACATGCAACACATTTGGATACTTTAGTCTCCCTTGGCCCCGTAAGTAATAGACCAAAGGTCATAGAATATGCAGGTAATGCTTATAGATCTAGCAAATCAGAGACCTCAGGCACTGCTGTTGGGTCTCGGCCGAACTTCGGGGTATACACAAGCAGTGATTCCGTTTTCAGATATGTACGCGGTCCCATGTACGTAGGACTTGTAGTCTAGATGACCTCGGGTGTACGGATACCATGAAAGGCAGAGTAGCCATTTACCAAACTATCTTCTATTCGGCGAGCGAATCCAAAGCCTGTCAACTAGCCCATACTAATAATCTGGGTATAATACTGTTGAGGGACTACATTCCCCCCCCCCACACACATACACATAAGCAAAGAAAAAAATTAGTAATTTCACCTTTTTTTTGCTCCCATATCTTAATTTCTAAATTATATTATTGATAGGCTCGGTCAGCTTTGAGTGCAGGCTTGGGGGTTTGGTGATGTTGTGCTCATCACCACTCGACCCATTTGCTAGGTTAGACTGCCATCGCTTCTATCGCTCTTCACTACAAAATCAATGTCTCATGATTCTGGAACAATAAAGGTACCTAAAAATAGTATCGCAGTTGTGTCCATATATCTACTCTACTCGTAGTGAGATACCGCCCTTATGTTGCATTTGCAACATGCCTGGGGATTCCGGTTTGATTGATATTTGATACTATATATGAGATATCAGCCAACGTGATTTTATGCAATTGTATTTCATGTTTCTAGGATGTCAAGTTGTCGATGGCAAACCATATTCCCACATATAATTACCGATAGGTTGAGTTTGTGCATGGATAACTGACCACTTCTGACCAAACAATAGGAATTCTTTGTCTTATGATCGTGATAAATAATGAAATGAGCCAATGAGTCATATCGATTTCAATCCCATATTGGGCTTTATAGAAAGCTACCAGTCTAGATCGGCCTAGTCCTTACAGATGATGCGTGGTGGGTGGCAAGTTACCGACCAATTTTTCCGCGTGCAGCTACTCGAAAACGCGCGACAAGGAAAAGAATTGTCACCAAAGCTTTTCCATCTAACTTCACAAAATTTTTCACTTTGTAAGAACTTTTTACTTCTTCTATAGACGTAGGCATTCGGAGCGGCCTTCCGCTTCTCATATCTGCCATATGCACAAGAACCAGGGATGAGAGTAATTGCATGCGATGGTACTCCCGGGAGAAGTCTCTAGGATTCTGTCAGCTGGACCTCAGGTCATACCATTACTCACAATCCCTTGAATACAATTAAACGTATATATTATATCTATAATTCTCCGAATAGAGGGTTCTGTTTGTTCTGACCCCATGAATCCCAAGCCATCTCATCAAAGTTGTCTACACCAGATCTATTTCCCTAGTGTCTAGCTTTCCAAAAGGATTATTTTGTGAGACAGACTGAAGTTTTTATCCCTTGATATATTTTACTTCTTGGTAACACTTTAACGTATTCGATTTAGCTGAGATACATCACTTGAACAAAAGGTTTTTAATAGAACTTCAGCACGATGATGCCTAATGATCAGATTGGTCTGGACAATTCCCATATAAAAAGCGAAGAAAAGACCAGCACCAAACGAGAAAGATCGATCGTTAAAAGCCCTGGACCGAAGAAAGCCAAGAAAACCTCCGCCAAAATGATTCACCAAAATATGAACAATGGCTTTGAACAAAAGGCCAAGGGGGTTTCCGAGCCTACAGTCAAATTTGAAGAGACCTTACTGTTCCCCGAGGAACACGAAAAGAAAAGCCTTAGAGAAAGGATTCCTGTGACTGAGGGTCCAAATTACCAAGGCGAAGAAGATATTAAACCATTCAAGACTCTTGAAAGAGGTCTAATCTACTTCTTCTATCGATATCGGGTCAATTTACTTGGGGCCCGTGGAATCAATGATGTTGCGAGAAGTTTCATTGTTCTCCGTCCAACCCCTGGGAAATCAGGCTCAACTGAAAGTGATACTTTAACAGATTTAGGCACCGAATTTCGACTGCTTGTGCTCCCCAAGAAAGTTTTTCCAACATCAGGCCGGATCAAGGAAATGGCATTCGTTGAAAAAGCTGGCATAACCCTGAAGGAGCTTGAAAAGGACTTGATTGCTGGAGCAGAGTATAACACCCAGACCTACGGTGCAAGGACCATGCCAGACGCGACGCTGTTTGCAAAAGGCATCTACACAATCACCTCAGCGCAGCGGAATTCCTATTTGTCATATATTTTGACAAATCCTCAAACGCTTGGCCCAGTCCAGCAAGATTTTGGTCTCCGCCCACGAGGGAGTTGGCTTGTGCAGTCGAAGAACCCCAAACTTTCAAGTCCGTCATCTGTTAGCCTTCCTAAAGGCCCAAATTATCCTGAAAGGTGGGTTTTGGTTTCAAGAGCGCTATCTACTATTACAACTCTATGTACCTGACCCTATGTACAGGTTTGGAGAAATATTTGGTTTCTATCGCTGGGTCCCATTAAAGCCAGAGCTCATCGAATATGCTAATGCCCAAATTCTCCTAATCGGCCGGTCCCGCAAGGAAACCTCTTCTATTGTACCTGAAGGGCGTCAAATGGATAGGATACGAGCGGACCGAGAATTGGAGGAAATGGCGCGAGCGAACAACGAGAGAGAAACCAATTTACGAGGTAATCATTAGTTGCCTTTGAATTATGGACTGCAGAGTAACTAATGTCTGCATCCTTCAGGGATTGATCCAGTTTATGGAGACTTGGGGCTCCAGGTACTTCACGTGCCAAGAATCTCTACCGTCTGGGATCGCTAAAAGTCCTATTGTCCGCTATCATTTAATTCATATCTTCGTTTTAATCATATCCAGGTTTTCAAGGTAACGACTCATAGTCCTTGCCTATCTGGCTATTTTCCAGGATCCTCAAAGCCAGTACATGTGGGTTGAGTCTATTGCCTAGATACAAATTAGTATTGCTGAAGAATTATGTACCTGTGTTATCATCTCCTTCATAAAAATCTACACAAAACGTATTCCTCTCGTACAATTGCTGCATCCATCTGTTCTCTCTATCTCCAATAGCTCTGTGGCTGGCATACAGTGTCACCTCTGGGTTTCCCCTTCGGTAGTCCCACTTTTCAAATTTCAAACCCGTTTCAAATGAGAAATAAGTTGCATAGCGTAAACTTATCGCTCATGTCGCCGTTTTTAGAATCTAGCTTTCTATGCTTGAAATGAAAGTACTATATAAACAGTAATTCAATTTAATATAACAAAAGAAAGACTGTTAAGTTTCATGAATGAAGTGGATTTACCCCCAGTCAACGAGTTTCAAAGTACCAAATCCAGGACCTCAAGCAATATATTTTTCTTGATTTTCTCAGAGTTCCGTGGCAACCCTATTAACTCTGCTACAGCAACTTGCGCACCATGTACACTGTATTTCATACTGGAAGTGACATCGTCAGCTATCTCGACAAATTGACCTATACATGCAAGGTTTGTCGTGTGTTGCGGAATGACCTTCGGTCGATTCCAGTCATAACGTGACAGGAACGGAGCAGTCCCCAATGACATTCCACATGGGATGGTTTTTGAGCTGGGTAAGATGGTTTCGATTGGGAAAATTCAGATAGGAGAGTACTTCGATAAGAATATCTTCTCCAAAGCACTCGTACATGGACTTCCTCACGTAGTTGCCTTCCTCAAGTGGGCTCAAGGCATACCCACAAATGATATTTATATTGGGTGGTTGGTCTGGAAAAACCCGTTGATGGGGATTACTGATGGTGATTGACCAGTTGCTTTCCGTCAAAGAAACTTTCGCCCCCGTTCCTGGTCGGTCATGGGTAAGTCTCTCATATAGCACCATGAAATCGGGTCCATCAAATGTCGTGGTAAAAGATTCTACCGTAGACTGCAAACCTTGACACAGAAAATTGGTGTGGTTCCCAAATTCCTGAGAAACCTGAGCGAGCTTCTGTCATAGTCGCCAGTCACGAAACATCCGATCTTTCCAATTGACGGACAAGTTAGGAGGCGAAGAGACATTAGTCCCCAGAGCAGTACCCGCACTGGTCGAGCCTAAAGTGACAATTACTATATCATCAAGACATACTGGAATCCGGCGTTTCGTTCCGTCCTCGACTACATCAATTCCGGTGGCAGTGCATGGGTCACTCTCGGGATAAGCCGTTGAATTTGTTACCTCAGCATTAAGACAGAACATAACTCCTTGATCTTTTAAATAAGCAGTAACAGGAATGATGATGGACTCGTAGAGATTATACTCTGTTCTGTTTGATGATTGGAGATTGGAAGCGAATAGATGCCCTCTAGATTTTTGCGAAGGTGTCTCTGAATTCAATAGCACCGTGCCAAGGCTGTAGTCCGAAGCTGATGAACCAAATTAGGCAAAATATGTTTTTGGTAATCCCCGGGCGAAGGCACTTACGTCGTGGCCCACATCATCCAGAAGGTTGATTTGAAGAATGATTCATCCAACATATCCATGATTGTTTTAGGTCCGATTGCTTTTTCACTTTCCAATATCAACTTGATGAGGCTCAATCTGTTCTTCGCTCCAATATGGATGGGTTTGGTATGAAGTATTTCTGGGATTGAGTCCCCATGTGTTAGTGCTCGTACAAGAGCGAAGTCCTGTGGAGGCGGCCGTTCGATTATTTCGAAAGTTCGACCCGTATTCACCAGAGATGTGTCAGACCATGCCTGGCTCCGAACAGAAGATAAAACCTTCCCACACAGCTGCCTTGAAAATGTGGATGACATTCGAAACAAGAGATTATTCGAGTATTTCTTCGACAATGCTGCGAATAATCAAAATCTTCTTGTACATATGCTGGACTGTAGTTCCCCCTAGACCTCCGCCAGACCCATCACGGTCACATATGTATTCAATAAACCACCTATGATGCGATTTCTTACCTCCGTTATACTTTGAACCTACGGTGATAATCACGATAATCACTTCGGCGCTTCCTGATGAGTAGCTGCTCGTACTGTTGTCTGACTATTGGAGCAGTAGCTAACATCACAAAGATCAAAGACCTTAATTTCCTCAGATCTTCGTTCACATCAATTATGAGTAATTCAGTAGCAGGCGAAGCAAGAATAATAGAATAAGCGGCAGCAGTGCCAACTTGCCCAATACGGATAATTGCGACCCGAGATACCAGTGTTGCCTTAGAAGCCATTCTGGGAACTGGTGCAAGTAGATCGGTGATTTGGGTATTGGAAGCTTGCGCATAACTAACGGAATATGATACTGTGTGAGCGCTTAGCGGTGCGGAGATATAATGCGCCGTAAATCATAATATTGGGTAAATCGATAACAATGTGGCATGATATTTTCAAGTATCGAATATGGTATTCGCACCGTGCACTCTCACGAGGACGTATGCTTATTCAAGAAATTCTCCTGTATGACTTGAAATGGTCTTGTGAGGTCATCAGAAAGCGATTGTTTAAGCTGAACCGCTGTGCTCAGGAGATCCTAGGTCAATCTAGAACCATGAAGCCCGCTTTGAATTCAAAGTAGTCTATCACTATCACGAGTTATACTTGACTATTCTCGAAACTGCAATCCGAACTAATGTCCGAACGTAAAGCCGCTGTCGTCACCACTTTAGGCTAGGTCTAGGTTGGAGTTTGGTGATACATTGTAAATAACATGTATGGTAAATACAATGTAAATTCCAGCAGGGTATCGATGCCAGAAGCTACCTATCAAACTATACCACTTTGATATCCATTGCAATAAACTGCAATTCACAATTGTGATTGCCAAAGGGCAAGCCTTCGCGTTGGCTGTGATGCTTGTTAGATGTTGTTTTAACACTTGCCCATTTCATTCAAAGGGCTCATCTACAATAGGATGAAACCATATTACATTTGTCCCTTCAGGCATAAAGCAAGCCAAACAAAAAGTATTAAAGTATTGCATGTGTTTTTGAAGGCCTCAGCACTGTCAAGTCGACAAGCATGAGGCAAGAGGCCGCCATGGCCTGCAGAGAATATTACTTTCTTGCTATAACAAGTTGAACAGAATGGAATGGAATCTGTTTGGCCGATCTGTCCAATTTCAAGGTCACTAAGTGCGTGATATACGTCCACAGGCCCTGCGTGGCCTATTGTTCAAGGTAACGACTCGATATTTCTTGGAGGTGCGTTAATCCGGTTTCACTACTGAAAATATCTGGAGTTATTCTCCTGCAGAGTCCTTAGGCTGCACAATGGTGGGACAGAAAGAGAATCTGTACACCGACCGCATCTTGTTTAAAGATTTTTGGGGAACTATAACTTTTCATGAAACTTTTTAGAACTGTAAGTGGCTACCGTACACAGACTCTTGTTACACAGCAAAAGTTTTTCGTGGCAGTCCCCTGGGTCAGCCTGAGAGGGCAGATGATTTGAATGCCCATCAGCTTGTGGGGTCTCAAGGAAATGACTGTGTCAACCCCGAAGCAGAGTATCTCAGCATCTAAGGCCATCACGGTAGCTGTAGTAGCCTTATACCTCTAGACCTAGCCACCAACTACATACTGGCGAAAGCCTGTTCGCTTATGATCTCCCGACGATCTGCTTTTATCATTCTGGTGTTCCGGACTATACAAGTTGGCAAAATTGAAAGTATGGCGTTATAGATCAACTGGTATCCTTTGCTCGACCTTGAGCAAGTCGGTATATGTATTCACCATTCGGCTCGATACATTTTCCTTTTGTTAGTGTTGAAGCAAGGTAAAACCAATTCACAGAATTTCCCGCAGTGGTAAATTCGTCCCACGCATTGCTTGGTGGGAAATTGCATAGGTCCTGGTGGTCCCCTAGCGTCAAGTTTTGAAATAAGCTCTGGCTCATTGCGTGGAAATCTGCAACCCCGACTGTAGAGACGTTTGTTCTGTTTTCCACGAGAGAGCCATATGGACCTAGAGGTTCCGTTCTCAAGACTGCCTTCCCTTTGTGGACAGCCTCTAGGAACCTCTCTTCATAGTCCTCAGGGTCATAAAACAAGATAACGAGCTCTGCTTTGGAAAGGAGGGTATTCCAAACTTGCTCTGGAGGCTTAATCCGATTCATAACTATGGATCCTTGAAGATCTTTCATATGCAACGCGATGTGCGATGTGATAGATGCGAAGAAATCTCCAGAATCATGGCTATGTGTTTGGCGCACGCAAAGAAGAAGTTTTGGGAGATGCTCCGGCGATGCGGAAGATTTCCAGAGCTCGTAATACTCTTTGTATGCATGTAAGACAGTTAAGGCATGCTCAACTAATGGAGCAGTTGCCATTTCAACGAGAATGTATTTATCTTCAAGTAAAAATTGATTTCATTAGCATATGCAGACAGAAATCAAAGTTTATGACTTACCATTCGGATAATTGATTGTTGTTGTGCCGGAATCCCGACAGGACACGTTGAACTGACGGCCGTACACGACCTGGTCCCAATCTTTCATATCTTTGTTCACTCCATCAAACCTAGCCGAGCAATGTTAGTGTAAACTTTCTGCAGTTTAATAGCTAGATATCTCACTTGTCAACACTTGCTAGTGTATATCCCACTTTGCTCCTTGGAATGCAAGGATATTCAATTTGACTTGGAGCTTGATATGCCAATATGTCAGCATGCTTCAAAGTCGACCAGATAAAGTCAAGCACGTCCGTCTGTGGACTGTGAAATGATTCAGATAAAGAGTATGAAATATGCTGATTGCTTCGGAAAATGACGGGCCTCTTGCTGTCATGGTGCTTAGATATGAGAGCCAATGCTGATAGGGACGCGTCATCAATAATAACGACATGGGCACCTCCTTGCTGCGTTGAACGAAGAGGACCATTAGGGCATAGCCAGTGAAATTTGGCATTTCTGTATACCCAGTTCAGTAACTGTAGTTTTTCATCAGAACTGAGGTTTACTTGAGGTGATGCAGATCCGTGCAGCAATTTCCGCATTTTTTCCACAAGATATGCGATATTGGAGGATGGGTCGGAAATGTACCTGGAGCATACCATTACTTAATTTGCCCAAAAGCCTTCACTAAGAAGCGAACTCGGCTGACAACTTACCACCGCATATCAATTCCAAGGGAATGTGACAATCGAACAAGAGATCTTGTAGCATTTGCATTGGCATTGCCTTGGGTGGTCGTGCCAAAAATTGCAATCCTAATGTTCCGCTGCTTGAGATCCGCAACATAATTCTGCACCAGTGACCATGTCTGTGGCGTGACAGAGCTCTGGAAACCTTTCGCCTCTGCCAGGTGAATGTGGAACGAAGCATCGATATTCACTACGCCATGATTGTCAATATCCAGGTATGGCACATTTCCAACGCCAAATGACCTATCAATCATGAGGATTGAGAATGTACGGTAACGATAGTAGCCAAAGGTACCTGATGCATTTCCTCACCATCGATTCTGCTCGTTCATCAAGAGCTTTGTTATTCCAGCCGAGATAAGTTGAAAGGCTGCAATGGTCTCCCGGCCGGCGCGGTCTTTCATTCCGCCCTATAACCAAGGGAATACAATCGATTTCCATCCAAAGCCGCGAACATAGACTCGGAAATACCTCATGAAGCTCTCTAGGTAATGCCACTCCGACAATCTTTTCTAGATACGTCCTACTGTATCTTTCCAGCTCGGTAACAATCCCATCACAGATTGCGGAGGAGGGTACTTCATATGGGTCATGTGTGAATTCAAGCTCCAAACAATCAATGGGGTATACAGAATTGCTGACGGCAATCACAACCCTGGATCCGTGGCCCCCGGTTAATGCGGATAGGCCTACATATATACTCTGCAAAAAGGTCAGAATCGTCCATTCATCCGGAGCAGTATGCTGCACAGCGGTGTCTAAGCTTTAGGGATACACACATCAAGCACTTGGCCAGACCAGCGCTTATCCCCAAAGCCGATTTGGGAATTTATGGCCTTAAATTCTGATATTGGACGCCTGTAAGTCGGTCGCTGATACATCTCGCACGTAATTATTGCAAGGGTCTCGTGATTTCATATGGATGACGAGAGGGAAAACGTTTGGGATCCAAGATGGTTCAGCGTACATGGAATTATTGCCCTGGAGAGCGAGATATAAAATACTGATACGTACGGCGTTCGAGTAGTATCTGGCCAACATGGGTTGCGATGTGATGGTAATATACTCGTTGATACACCCGTTGCTTTCTGGGTTTAAGACACCGTTCTTCTACCAGTGAACTCAGCTCGAGGAAATACGGTTCCCATACAGTTACCATACAAAACAATGAAAACCAACTTCGTGCCCCGGTTTCGTTGAAGCAAAGCCCAGACCTTAGTAAGATGCAAATATAGATTATGTCTTCTGCTGTCTCGTGATGGATCTCCCTACTGAGACGAGATGTGCGACTTAAAAGGATCATCTCGAGGTATATCGGCCTACTTTATCCAATTCGCCAGAGGGGAATGGGCTCCTCCGGAACTTACACAATATGGACGGCGAATTGCGCTCTTAAAAATTTGATCTCGGTATTTTTCTAGGTCACTGGTTTGCGAGCGCATCTCTCATTTTTTTTTTGATTTTCCTCTTCTTATTTTTTGGATCCTGGACACATTATGGTCTGAATGCTGGCTACAACTTTTGATGTTTGAATATGGTGCGGGGCTGGAATATAATATTCCAGGCTAGTTTCAAAATTAAGCCGAGGCTACATGAATACCAGTAATCGCAAAAATCATATCTTTGGGACAAAGCTTCTGCGTCAAGCGAATACAATACCAGGGGAAGTGTGCGAATTTAGCTCATCGCGTTCCCAAAATGGTAAGATAACGAAACTTCAAAGGTAATTTCATCGCGATCGATCGCATCTTAGGCTGACGGCGTGCTGATCTAGTCCTCTTGAAGGAGTAGCGAATCGCCAGATCATTTCCGAGGGCCACCCACGGCAGTGTATGATACTGGCAATTTTCTGTAAGTGTTCATTCATACTTTTTCTGCGGTACAATTGATTGGTTTTTTCAATGTACGGCCAAAACGTGCTATATATATAGTTCCAGGATTGAATGACAAAATATCGTTCAATTTAATTTTGGGTGAAGTTCCAAGCGATGTTAGATAGCAAGATCGCCAAAAGCAAAGGCTGTCAGTCAGTATTTAAGTTGTGAATATATTATTCATCGCTACTCTGTGAAGACTGACATCGCAGTATGTAATCTATTCCCGAATGTTGTTTTCTATATTGCTGAACGACGGCGCCATACAGGCGCTGCTGTGGGCGATGTAATCAATGTTTAGCAATTATTCTCCATTTCCTGTGACGGAAGCAGCCGAAATGAGACTTACTTATAGTATTTTGCTGAATATGTCGCAATAGTGAGTACAAAATTATTTCAGACGTCATGTGGTCAATAATGGTTATAGTTTAGCTAGAAGAAAGATGAACCAGGAACTTTTACACACATTTTCTTCCTAACCGTGAGAATAGCTGAGATTGCAAGCAAGGAAGGTCCTCACGATACTGAAATCCATATTGATACCATTATCAATAAAACCAAAATAAGGTCAAGAAGCCTGGAAGATGAAAATCCTTTTGTATTGCGGTGTTGTCCAAACAGAAAATTAAAAAAAGGCAAAACCGCAACACGTACGTGCATTTCACCAGACCAAGTGAAGTATTTTATTCAACCATGGCTTGACTGGTTCTGTTAACTGGATTTGCACGAGAGCAAATCTGGCCCCGAGCCCCCTTCGATCAGTAATTTTAATCCTCCATCTATATTGGAAACAGTGTATCCTAACTGCACCAAGGTTCGGTAGGCAAGGTAGCTATGATAACCTACTCGAGAGTAGACGATAACCTCGCGCTGTTTGTCGATGCAACCCAAGTTATCACGCAGTGTGTCAATAGGGATATTCACCGCCGACTTCACATGTACCTTGGCAAAATCTTCTCGAGGACGTACATCGATTATCTGCGAAGTGGCCAGATAATTGTAGAGTTGCTGAGTTGAGACTAAATGCAGATCACCACGGAGAAGGTTGCCTGCTACCATCCCAACGATATTCACTGGGTCTTTTGCGGAGCCATATTCAGGCGCATATGATAGTTGAAGAGCTTCTAAGTCAAAAACGGTCATACCAGATTGCACAGCGGTGGATAACACATCAATACGTCTCTCTACACCCGAGCGGCCGATGATCTGAGCACCAAGAACACGCCCACTATCAGCCTGGAAAGCCAGCCTCAATGTCATTTGATGCGATGCAGGATAATACCCTGCATGTTCAGGAACATGAACAGTCACAAATTGAGGATAATGACCTATTTCTCTGAGTCTCTCCACTGAGATACCAGCGATAGCCGCAGTTAAGTGAAGGACTTTGCAGCTGTATGTTGCGAAACAACCACGATGCGGAACTGCGCGTTCCATTATATGATCAGCAGCAATTCGACCCTGTTGGCTACCTCGCCCGCCCTGCGGAAGAACGTTTGTCATTGGGAAAAGTAACCCTTTTGTACCCGTCATTTCACCGACAGCGTATATATCAGGGTCACTGGTCTGCATGAATTCATTTACCGCAATGCCATTTTTGCATTCGATCTGAGAGGCTTCTGCAATTTCGATTCGAGGCGTCAGGCCAGTGCCGACGACGACAAGATCGGCCGGCACGTTGACATTATTGGATAATGTCACGAAGCAGCCATCATCAACTATACCGGGAGCAATATTTAGGGCACTCGTGTTTAGGTGTAGCTGAACACCATTTTTGAGAAGTTCTGTTTGCACTAAATTGGCAAGATCGCGGTCGAAGTCTTCGCAAATGCGGTCCTGATCGTGTATTAAACTTATTGGAAGACCAAAGCTGTAAAGGCTCTCCACGGCCTTCAATGCGAGATATCCTCCCCCAAGAACAACAGCGGATCGGCAGCAATTTGCAAAAATGTAATTTTTGATCTTTTCAAGATCCAACATTGTTTGAAAGGGGAAAACATTCGCCCTGTCAATCCCAGGTACACTGAGCAGTTTGGGACAAGCTCCTTGCGCGAGAATCAATTTGTCGTACAGCAAGGTATAGCTGTCATTTGTATCCAACTGTCTCACTTGAATTGAATGTTGTTCTTTTGATATACCTACTAGTTCAGTATTACCACGTACGTCTAAGTTGTAACGACTTTTCAGGCCTGCCGCAGTCTGGTGAATAAGAAATGTGTCGTTTTCGATAACACCACCCACGACGCAAGGGGCTCCAGAATTGGCATAGCTTATATAGTGGCCCTTCTCAATCAAAATGATGGAAGCTTTCTCATTCAACCGTCTTGCGCGCAGGGCTGCTGAAACTCCACCGACAGCTCCTCCAACAACGACTATTTTCATAGGTTGCGCTTCGTCACTTATGTTGCTTGCCATTTCGGACGTGCGCATCAAAATAAGCGTAAAGACATACAAGCTCACTCGGTCGTGATTGCACCAGACACAGAAAAAGGGGACGGGTGGACATAGAAGCTTTTAGAGTGCCCTAGTTGAAGCTGCAATATCCTTGTTGTTCTCGACCAAGTAGTGATATCATCCTCGGATGAACCAGCTAATATTGCCAAATTTACTTTCCGCATTTACAAGATCAGCAGGGCCAGCAGTTGACAACCGCTTACCTGGGTCGGCTGAACCTACCACTATAAAAAGTAGAGATTTCACGGTAGGGCGCTGTTCGGTTCCGGGCCAAAAATTTTTTTCAATTCGATTGACCTAACAATAAAACTGTTCAAATAGTCTGATCAACTTCAAAGCAACGAATACTTAACTAAGACATTCTAAACGACGCCTCAGCTAATCTCACACTCTCCAACTCTTGCCCTTTGATAACGCTCACTAGATAGTTATGGCCGCTGGAGCCTACCGCATGCACAATGACATTCTCGCCATACTCGCAATCTCTCTCCAACGGACCGGCCTCGCAGTAATCCTGATAGCTTGACGCGGTGACCCCATCTTCCTCGGATAGAAGCAAAGTCTTCCCGAAATTTCTAGCCTCGTCATAAGCTTTGAAAATCCCTTCTAAGTGGGTATTGTAGATAGGTCTCCGTTCATGAGTGCAATATGGGACATTTGTCTGCACAACATAATAGAGAGATATCGGAACTCGGCCATCTTCATTATGAGTTGTTAAATGCAACTTGTTTGGCGACGTCGAGATGCGAACGCGGAACATAGTGCCATCTACCGCGATGGCATAGACGACGATTCCGGTTCCATAATGACTGATCAGCTGTTCGAGGGCCTCAGGGTTTGTCTCAAACGTAGAAAACCATTCACGCTCATATCCAGCGTCAAAAAGACAGCGATGAGCTGCATCTTTGGCTTTTGCGATTGACGTGTAGGTACCCAATATGCGTACTTTCTCAGTACGTCCGCCCGGTCCCTTGGATTGAGAAGTCATGAGCATAACGTGGTAAACAGAATCGGGTTCAGTCGATTCAGTCGACTTTGTCTGAGCCATCTTCAGCTCTACCAGTCTGTAAATCTGCTCTGATTATAGATATATTTTGTGGCGAAAATTTCGGCTTGATCTGAATTGGTTTGATTATTTCTAGGCCGGTTTACGAACGTCGATCTTGGTGTTGGGTTGGTTCGTTATTGTGGGTACAGATCTGTAGGAAACAGCTCTATTTAACCCAAATTGCGGACCATTGCAACACCAGTATGGAGCACGGTACTGCATCTTAGCAGGTGCCAACTAAAGTCCGTAACGAGGTGGCCGGCCGGTCCAGAACTAACGGTCATGCCATATCCTATGAATGGTGAAATACACTTGCCTCGCACCCCGAGGATCTCGGCCCTCACCGAGTAGAATAGACAAAGATTCTCCATGGATGTGCGAACAGGGCATATGGGGTGATGGTATTATTCCAAGATATGCAAGGGTACCAAGCGTATTCATGGCTATTTCGGCCAATGTATCTACCAAATATTTCTCGGGCATGAAGTCACATGTGTCTGTTGTTACATTCATTATGAGAATGAAGCTTTTCGATTGAGTCATTATGATTTAGCTTTGAATCACTGGCTTGGAGGCATCAAGGGATCCCTCATGCCAGCTGCGACAGAGGGACCTATGGAATAGATATTGGTACCTCCCATACAAATCCTGCACTAGAAGTCCAGCAAATGAAAAACAATCTTGATAGTTCGTGTACCACTAGTCGTTTACAGTCGTTCACGTACCATACTTCTTAATATTCATACTTTGATTCAAATGAAGCCCCATGGCGCGACGTACTAACAATAAATCACACACAGCAGGTACAAGAATGGCAGTTGGAATGACTGAGGGATGGTTCGCGAGTTACTATCACAGTAACAACTCGAATACCTCGAGAAGTTTGTTTTTCCAAGTTTTCGGAACCGTGTGCGGCAAACCCATCAGCTCACACACACCTACCTGCGCTCCTCGTACACTGTACTCCACATTCAAACTGGTGTCATTTCGAATTTCAACATACTGTCCAATTAAAGCGATGTTTGTGGTATTATGTGGTATAACTCTTGGCCGATCCTGGTGCTTACGAGATAATAACATCGACGTCCCAAGTGGCATGAGACAAGGAATTGTGGTTGACGACGAAAGAAGTGGATCGATGGGGAAGTGTAGATGTGAAAGAAGCTCTAGGAAGATCTCTTCGCCAGAGCACTCTTCCATTGGTTTCCTGACGTATCTGCCCTCCCTCTCAGGATGCAAAGCATAGCCCCAAATGACATGGACGATCTTGGGCTGAGTCGCAAACACAGGCTGATGAGGGACACTGATATTTAAGCCCCAAGGGCTTTCCATAATAGTGAGCAGAGCAGCTGTACCAGGCTTGTCTGAAGTGAGCTTTGCATAGTATTCCATGAAGTCAGAATCATGCAAAGTTACTGTGAAAGTTTCTACCTTCGACTCGCCTGATCGTGACGAAAAATTAGAAGGATTTCCAAACTTCGGTGATTGCTGCTTAAGCTTTTCCCATAGCAGCCATTCTCCACATTTCAGTTTATCCCGAGACAGCGAAGCAGGCGGTTCGCTGTTGGATCCAGTTTGCATCCCTGAAGTCATTGAACCTAAAGTCACAATCACGATGTCAATAGGATCTAACGTAATAAGCATTTCTTTACCACTTTCCTCCATTATGATTTCGGAGACAGTGGTCGGATCACCGGCTGGATACAGCTGGAGATTAGTGACCATTGCGTCAAATCGGAAATCGACACCCTTTTCCTCTAGGTAGGAGGTTATTGGAATGATTAGAGATTCATAGAGACTAAACTGGGTCCTCTCCAGCTCCCGTACATCATTATGAGAGTGCATTTCTAGGAGGTATTTGGTGAGCAATCTGTGGAACTCAGATGCGCTATGCCACGTTTGAAGCATAAACCTGGAAGCAAATCAGTAATCAAGTAACGTAAATAAGGCAAAAGAACCAACTACTTACGTGGTAGACCATAGCATCCAGAATTCTGTATTGAAAAACCCCTCATCAAACACATCGTTGATTCGCTTTGAGTCAAAGCACTTCTCTCCATCTACAATGAACTTGATGAGGTCCATGCGGAGTTTCGTACCGATCCCCAATTTGTGCATGTCCATATAATATGCTCCTTCTTCGTTCTGTCGTATGACACGTGCGTGTGGCTTGTTAATCGGCCTTGTGTACAGCTCATGCTGTTTCAGGTTCTCCCAGCAACTTTGTTTCCCATTTCCAGGACTAGGCACCATGGACAGGAGGTCCTTGACACACTGTTCATGGAAATATGGCTGTGCACCGGTGTGAAGTACGTATCCATCTCTTGAATTTCCTGAGGTCTCCATTGCTCCACCGGAACCATGATGGATATCGAGTATGTGGATATGATGAGGTGGGACATTGGCCTGGTTGATCAAAAACACTGCCGCCGCTAGTGATGCGATACCGCTTCCAACCAGCCAGGCTTGAACGTTCTGAGGATCGCGATTGTGAACCATTTTGTAGGTTAATTTTTTTTTTGGAGATTTCATTCACTGCTATCGATGAGGAAGCGCTGGATATATTTATTCCGAAAGTCTTTGGAAGACCTCGTTAATAGATGATATAAGAATCCTGATATGTTACAAAGATCCGTTCTTTATTCGCCGAAACACTCGATATCGCCATTCTGTATTGAAATATACGGCTGATATGCAATCAAAGTTTATTTGTTAAGATAGCGTGACCTAGCATGATGGCCTAACGATTCTCGGCTGATTTCAGTTCTAGACTCTCGGGTAACCATGGACTTTCTTGAATATCAGATGATTACCCTTTCCTCCATAGTGTACAGGAAAATGTGACATTGTTTGCCATATTGAAAAAAGAGCGATGCTCTTTTAAACCCCAATCCATGATACAGGACAATAACGTGTTTGATACCATACACTTAATGATATCAGCCTCTATTTTTATGTTGTGAGACAAATACAAGAGCATAAAATTAGCAACAATTTGCGCAAATAAAGCAGCATTTGAACGAGCAGAGTATCAATTCCTCCCTTCTGCAACTCATCCTTGTTCTATTGCAGAGAATTTGGAGCTTCCTGGAGGTCCATCTGGCATCAAGCTATTCGACTGAGCTAGACATATGGTCTAGAATCCATTCGCCTCAGGTAACCAACATAATACCATCATAATCGACACGTCAACGTATACCACGCTTTAATTAAGGCTTGATATCTCCACTACATCTATCCAGATTGGCTCAGAAGAGCACAGGATATCATGGCCGTGGTGTGATACACATATTCAGTGATAGGAGGACCGGGTTAGGTCGACACTTACATCGTAGATAGTCCGAAAACATATCAACCTTGGATCAATAGTAGAGACCTCATAGTAGGGTGTTGGATTGCGGCTGGAACATTCTTCCCTCATAAGGTGTTGGAGATTAAATTATATACAGTAGAGTATCCGTTCACGCAACAATAAAGCATCAGACCTTCATCCTTATACGTAGTCTAATATCGTGAAAATGGCTACCAGCTGAGGAAATTGATATATCAGCTTCCCGGAAAAGAATGGGTCGCACTCGATGACATCTTGGCCAAATACGCCCCCTGTATCGTCTAATACGCTCCTCATATGTCGAACCCTAGCACGGGTATTACACCGATCTTGGTGGTCTGTTGATGTCCATTGAGGTAGTGTCACTAAGGAGCTCATCAAGTCCACCAAGGACGATAATGTGTGGGCTACCAAGGCTACCAAGAACTGTGGTCAAAAGGAAAAGCGGACTGACATGCCGTCCGCGACCCCAATATTAAAGTTTATTAAATCAGTGTGATATTTGGTAATTTCACCGGTGGCGGCAAATACCGAACATAATATTGCATACCAACCAACAACGGTACCTGTATAGTCGTCGTGTAATTCATAAAGGTAAATGAGAAGAGAAATCATCCCACGCCACTTCAAGAATCTAAATCGCTTGGATCTCGAACGCGAGTTCACTACTAAATCGGGAGGCTTATACTTCGCAAGCTTCATCATGATCATACCATTACTTTAATATGCCCTATAAGGCGAGTGGCAAGGTGAAATGACCTAGGCCCCTGGTGTTGTACCTCTACACCACAATACCATGGATTGTTGCGTTGGAACTTTGTTGATCCCTCAGCCAATTCCGCTTGTACAGACAAGCACATACCAACTGACATCATTGATTTGTGAAACAGCTCACGAAAAGACACAGCCCTTGAGGAAGCCTTTATACGCAAAGCCCCAGGTATCTTTGCAGCAAAGAAGGTTGTTAACATATATTCGACTTACTCTTGCTTCATCAATGCCATTTCTACCATTCTCTCATATTCTTAAGATCAGGAAGGAATTGAGAGGAACAGACGCTGAAGTTTCAACCTGGGGATGTGACAACTACAATGACCGTGCCAAACAATGGAGTGACACTTGCGATGTGGATATTGTGAGTCTCATCTATCATCTCCTGTTCAGAATACTTATTTTCAGGGTGCGGTAGTTCGCGTCTCTTCGGTTGAACAGGTAGCTGTGGTGGTTCGATTCTCGACTGATCATCGTATTCCTTTGGCAGTCAAAGGAGGCGGGTACTCAACCGGCGGATACTCGTCTGCCAAAGGGGGTATCATTTTGGACATGTCGAATCTACGAAGGGTTCACGTTGAAACATCTTCGCACATGGTAATTGCAGAAGGCGGAGCCTTGTGGGATGATATTGATGTTGCAGCTGCTCAACATGATCTTGCAGTGGTTGGGAGCACGCTAGGTCAGATTGGTGCTGCCGGTGCCACATTGGGGGGAGGTTATGGATGGCTATCTGGTCAGTATGGCCTGGCAATTGATAATTTACTCTGGGCGAGGATGGTCTTAGCAGATGGTAGTGTGGTCACCACCGCTGCAGACCAGAATCCAGATCTCTTTTGGGCCATTCGGGGTGCTGGACAGAGCTTTGGGGTGGCAGTTGAACTTGCTTTTCGAGCTCACAGCCAGAGTAATCCGGTATATGCTGGAACACTCGTCTTCTCGGAGGACAAATTGCCAGAAATTGTAGATTTTGCCAACCAGTTCGAGACGCTCACTGATGGTCGGCAGGGGTTCTGGTTTGGATTCAATCTACAACCTTCCTCGATTCGATGTAGTATCGTGGTAATCGTGTTTCATAATGGGGCTCGGGCGGCTGGAGAAACATTCTTCTCTCCATTACTCACATTGCGACCAACACTGATCAACACGCAAATGCTTCCATATGACAGTCTCAATAGTATACTCAATGTTGAAGATACGCTCATTCGACGCAGCGACTTCACAGGAGTTGATACCGCTTACCACCACGAGTGGATCGCCGGTCATCGGAAGAGACTTTCCGGTTCCAATATTGCTCTACCTCTTGACATTGACTTTGTTACATCCATATATCATCAATTTGACGAATTTTTGAGGATGTTTCCCGAAGCTAGGGACAGCAGGTTATTTTTCGAGTTTTTGCCGAATCTACAGATTCGAAAAGTTTTGAATGATGCCACCGCATTTGCAAGTCGAGGTCCTTATTACAATATCAGCTCCTTATTCAGGTGGCAAGCGGCAAGTTTGGATGAGAGGATACAATTTGTACAGACAGATATGATGGATAAGATTGGGACACTGGCCGGTATTGCAAGTAAACCTAATTACCATGTGCTCACTCACGGAACAGGTTTATATGCAAATTATGCGGGTAGGTCAAGCAGATCATTCATGCTGTGAAATTGATAAAGGAACAACAAACAACAAAGCTAGATTGAAAATGGAATGGCTAACTCAACCGTAGCGAATGCACCCGTCAAAGCAGTATTCGGAGAAAACGTCTCACGTCTCCAAGAAATCAAAACAAAATATGATCCACATAATACATTCGGGAAGTGGCACAACTTCGACATTTCAGCTTAGAAAAAATGATATCAGACCTTTTCGTACTGGAATCTCCTACATTAGTCCTAGTCAATGCATACACGGGGTATCAGGATGATAGAACATCGTCGGAAGAATTTCTCTGTATGTAGACATCAGGAGAGAATTAGTATTGTAAGGCACTGCCAGCTAGTGAAGAGGGATGGTGCGATGACAGTCTGTTGTAGCAGACGTGCCGAGTCGTAGCGAACAAGACAATCACATCTGCGCTGGTTACGTAAGTTGAGGTGGGTACATAGGGGAGCCTATCCGACCAGTATAGTAGTGATTGATTGTGATTGGACTTTGGGTTGTATTTTATTCTCTGTATGAACATATCCAACATGGAAAATTATCCAACCAACTTTCGATATAGACTTTGTCTTTCTATATAACATATGGAGGTAGTACAATATCACTTGCACTATTTGATTCGATTGCTGTTACTCATTCACAATTTCCAGATTGTAAAACTGCTCGACAACTATAGTATTCAGTCCGTATAACTACTTTAGCAGTTGCAATAAAATCCATTGCAAAGCCAGTTTCATCAAAAATATAGATATTCTCTGACTGGATGCCATGCTTATCAATTACGTATTGAACAGTTTCAAACCACTGATTTAGAGACTTCGAATCTTTGTTTTGAGTACGTTGATAGTTAAAGTATCTTGAATATCGTATACGAAGCTCTTCGGTCGTTGAACAAAAGTTGATGACCAACTTTTACCCACAGCAGGCGATGGACTAGATTCACGATCTGCAAGCAGAATATTGGCCATTTTTCATACAATAGATGGTCTAGATACTGCTCCATTTGAGTTAAAAGAGAATATCCATTCATCAAGCGAATTATTCTCAAATTGCGTCAATTTATGAACAGTAGGGCGTTTGTCGGCGTGATAAGGCGTTCCTTTTATCCGCGCGTGTACTGTTGCCTCAGGTACACCATACGTACTAGCCGCAGTACGAAGAGAGGTAAATTGACTATCTTGAGAGGCTTTAATAGCTAAAACAAACCCACCCTCACCATCCGACGAGTTTTGGCTATATTGAGGACGAAGTGGTGGCATAGTTGGTGTTTGAAAATGGTAAGTACGCGTCGGGACGCGATCTGAAGCGGTATGCGCAGACTGGCAGGATGCTCAGACCGACCAGGAATTATGGCTTCTGATTCGCACGGATCCGCACGAAGGCCAGCCCGGTCGAGCCTGGGCCAGATCGGTCATGTCATATGTATCGTCTTCAACATAGCTTAGTTATACTGACAAGCACGGAACTGAATTTCTAAAATTGCCAGTTTACGTGAGTTTTCCCGAAAGTTATGTGGACCGGTTTTATAGCCGTATTCTTTCAACTGCAAATCACTTCTACTTCAACTGCAGCGATCCGCTTAAAGAGAGAGGACGTCCGGCTGGTTCCAAGACTTTATCTCCCTCGGTATGGTTACTTTTACCGTGACATCAGGTACTAGAGTATTATCCAAAAGACTCTTTCGCCTGTTTCGTTCGAAACGATTACTCCCATATCATCGCCGTACAACGATATGCCAACAGGCACATCCATCCAAATACGCATAGATGTCAAGACTGAAAGTTTTGGAATCAGTCAAGATAAAACGCATACTAATTTCCTTATATTGGTGATGATTGCTACTATAGTAATTATCATATTGTATGTAGTTATTCCGTCGTATATCTCATCTCAGTCTCATGATATGCCCAGGGTTTTTCTAAACGTTTACCGTATCAGAAATAATGCAAACCGAAGTCCTTTGCTGGAACCTGACCCGGTGGCCCGATTGGAACTATTCGCACAGCTTGTTCCCAAGAAGACGTATGGAGATTGTTGGACGTCTATGCAGAGAGAGCAACAAAGCCTGGTAAACTCCAATGATTCAATACACTGGTAGGAAAAATGCCGCTTTTTTTTAAACAACCTTTCGGGCTGCTAAGTTGTGATAGTGTAATATGCCTAGAGCCGGTGCAAGAAAATCAACCCGTTTACACAATTCCATGCCGACACGTTTTCCACGACTATTGTCTCGAAAGATGGGTCACTTTTGACAAGAACGTATGCCCAATATGCCTAGGGCCATTGGTAGGATCTAGCGCAATAGAAGAGGTATAGGCTTTGACAAGTATTGAAGGCCCTGATAAAACATCAAAGTTATCATATCTTTTTCTCGGCTGCATGATGTTGTGAGAGATCAAGTGCTCTCTATTTCGCTTGAATTCTCTGTCTATGATGATTTGATTGTCGGATTGACGAATAAGCGATTGTTTCATAATTCCCTTATCAATAGCGTGGAACTCGTCAAATAAATCTTCATGGAGACTTTCAAACTCCAGCGTTCTGTGGTTGCACTCTTTTAAAAGTGCGCGTCGGGAATTACATGTACAATAGAGGGATGCGTTGCAAATAATCAAAGTTTTATGAATGCCCTTAAAGCTGAAGTCGTACATTACTTTGAATGGAGTACCGCTGGGCAGGTCATTTGCTATTGCTACTGCTACCTAGGTCCCATTATGTCTTTCCCGGTTTTGGTTTTGTTTTCACAACTCAGGAACATCATTTAACTCAATCCATATTTATCGAGACAAATTTACAAAACCCAAAAAGATGACTTGATACAACCAATATGTAGTATTATTTACCCTGCCACTCTTGAATGGTCCCCCAAATCAGTTCGCGCTAAATTACTAGGATGAAGCACGCTGTATCACAAGACTTCTGTAATTAAATATAAAAGTGGTTCCATATGCTAGTCGAAACGTGTATCGAGGCAAACGAGTTGAAGGAGTTTGATGAAATAACCGAGACTGCATATCATTCAATAAATCACTTAGAGATACACAGGACTGATACATTGAGTATTGAAACCAGCAAGGCTCATTTCCTTTTCCCGTTCTCGGTAGGTCCCAGCAAGACCTAAAAGAATCCATACATTACGGGCCCCAACTCTCTATAACTGGGTAGGCGTGTTTAGCCCTTCTTCAGCATCTTGCTAACAAATCCATAATATCCACCATAACATTTTCTTTTACTTTGGACCAATATGAGCATGGAGATAGTTGTCGGTCTAACTGCCGTATCACTATTTAAATATATTATGATGCTGACTACCTTTATATTGAGACGGAAATCAACGTCTCCTGAGTTTAGATATTCCGAAACTAGGAGCACGGCTGATTTATACAAACTAAATCGGTCGAGCTTTCTCGATTCATATAAGAAATGCATATCCGCCAAATATTTACGACGATATCTTTGAAACTCAACGGCGCTACACTATGACCTCAGTCCAAATCTACATCCCTTAGTTAGCCACCAATCATGGAAGTCTACACCTTCTTTTAACATACGACGTGGACCACAAAATCCAAAAAATTAGCCCAAAAGAATTCTTTGGGTAAGAATATTTCTATTCGATGTCTTCCTAGATGACTCGTATCTTCTAGTAATATCCTCAAAGTTGCAACTGATTCAATGATCCGATATATAGATAACCGGTATCGCACATTTTGGAGTGGCTAGTATACCTCAGTACTCTTGTCCCCGGTCTGCTTATAACCAGATGAGATTCTGTGAGCCCGAAGTTTCTGGCTTTGCCCAAAAGCGTTTTCTCAGCTTCCTGGGTATTTGGGACCAGACAGAACAGGTACTTTACGCATCTATCGTGAAAGTACGGCAAAATTCTAGGAAAAAGGACAAAACCGTGCTCTGGATCCCCACCAATGGTTGTTCCACCTTCTACTTTCATATCTCACTCAAGGACATGGATATTGTGTCCTGGCATTTGTGCATCTATAATTAAAAAAGTTGGCCGCGGCAAGCGATGCAGTTCCACCGCCAACGAACCAGACTCGTGTGGTCTTAGGATCACGGGCATATGTATTTTTAGAACACATTTTCTTTCTAACTTCAGACGATGTAAACTATTCGTGTTGTGAATAAAACTCGTCTTCATGTCATAATATTAAAAGGTAGGGTTGAAAGAATGAGTACATTTACTGGGCGAAAGTGCAGTCAGTCATGTGATGACCTAATGATGCGCTTCGTTTGAGGCCTAGAACAGGATAACAAACCATGGAATCGTAGCGAGACCGTCACCCCATGCGTTCTGTTAAGTGAAGACCTAAAATTAACTTGAAATCTCGCTCATCTTATCACGCTCCTGGCTAGGTCGGGTGATTATTATCAGTCAGACGATACGAAACCGTATGTGGTGACAAAAGCAGTAAACTGAGACGATTCATCCACTACAACAATTGGTTACAACAATGTAATTAGCACCAAGTCACAGATGGGTTTAAATGGCTAGACTTTTATGTGAAAAGATAAAAAAAGATCATCAGAAATATTTCAAACCTGGGATCACACTCCAGTCTTCAATGGTGCACGAAACCCGTCAAATACGTAGGGCTTGGCTATTAGGGGGAGGTGTTGAGTCCTTGAGTGCTGCCCTTTCTCTTATCAACGATGCAGAAATCCCTGGAGAGAAAATATACATACTTAATTTGCAACCACAGCCGGAAAATGCTCTGGAGAACTCCATGGATGCCTCAATCGAGCGCAGCGTTACTGCGAGAATGATCGAATCCAGCCACTTCAATCGTATTTGGAGGCTCATCAGAAAACATTACAAAAGCTACGACGACGATATGTGTCCAGAGTTTAAGGAACAGAATAAGTGTTTATCAAAGTCCACCAGGACTGCTGTGGAAGCCTTCATGGCAAAGCCTGCGAACTTCATGGGTTCCTTCGACCGACGCCTTCTGTGGCAGAAGAATCGAAAACTCACCATCGATGTTCTTGTAAATGACGAGAAGATTTTTGAACAAAAACGTATCGATGAGGTTTTTGACAGCTCTTTTTGGGGGTCGGGTCTCTGGGAGCAGGCTTCAAGGTATACACTACTTTCTTCCCATCCCGAGGGAACGCAAATCAGCTTCTTCGGATTAACAACTTGGTGAACATAGTTTTGGCTTTAGGCCAGCACATTCCGCAGTGGAGTTTCATCGATATCTCTGCCAATATCTGGATGATATGAAAAATGACCGCGCACAGGCTCACAGCCTGCTAGAGTACACATTGCACAAGCCGTTCCTCGAGCCACTTCGGTCTTATCTAAAAGAGGAAGGGGTCCACTTCCAGTCTAATCTCACGGTTTCCGATTTTGACTTTCTCCCGGGAGAAGAACCGTGCACTATCTGTAGAATGCAGGCAGCGGATGCTGGTCGGCAGGTTACCATACCAGTGGAAACGGAAGATATAGTCATCGTCACCATAGGGTCGGCAGCTTCAGGATCGTCAACAGGGACCACAGCAACTCCGCCATCAATGGTTCCTGCCCAAGCCGATATCTTGCTGGATAACGATTGGTCTCTATGGTATCGGCTGGCCAGAAAGTCCTCGAAATTCGGAAATCCATCAACCTTTTGCACCCATATGCTTGATTCTAGGCTTGTTGTATTTGCAGTTGGTCTACCGACCGCCGAATTCAACCGAATATATACTTGCGCCGAGGCAGTGTACTCAGAGCACCGAAACGTTGTATCAGTTGCGAAAAGTAACTGGTCATTGAAACTTGTTTTCATGCAGCAGCACGTACCCAACAACAAAACCAAGAATACTCGCGTAATACTCGGGTATGGTCTCACGCCATCTACACCGGGCTCTTTTGTCCAAAAGCCTCTAAATGATTGCTGTGGCGATGAAATCATGGCAGAGCTGTTGGGATGCCTAGGTCTTCCAGTGGATCAGTTCCTTCCAACGGCCATTACGATTCCCCGCATGATACCGCTAGGTCTCTCTCCGCTTCTGAAACGAGCCCATGATGACCGACCAGATGTCATCCCTCCCAACACTACAAACATTGCGCTAGTTGGGCAATATGTAAACGTTGCTGATGAAACTGCACTGACTTTGCAGTACAGTGTGCGGTGTGCCCAAGTAGCAGTGTGCCGTATGATGGGATTGAAGAACACTATCCCAAAGGTTGAAAAGTCATTCATCGCTGCACGTTATGGCAATGCTGTTTAAGTATTGTTTATTATACTATCATATCACACAGTCCCGTTTGATCATTAAAGCATAGTGTCGCGCTTTTAATTCTAGCGTAGGATAGATCCATACAGCTAATGTCAATGGAGAAAGGTTGCTTTATTTCTTAATATGCCGAGCCTCAAGAAATATCATGAGCATTTGCCTGCCGGAACGGCAGGCGTTTGCGTCACCATTTAAGCGTGACTAGAATTCCAGGAATTGTGAATTTGAACATGGAGTCCGTTCGCTTCTATTACTATTTGCAGCATGTAAAAAGCTATTCGGTCTAATATCTGACAGGGTCAGATATTGAACAGGGTGAACAACCATAGAAGATGCATCTAACTTTTGGTTGTTCCACTAACGGACTGGCGTTCTACTTTGATTAGGCCCGGAAGTCGCATGACCCCAGCAATAGACCAGGCCTGGCCCTGACCACACCTTAATTACACGCACTTGATCCCACTGGATCCCCACTGGATCAATCACCCGCCATGGGAATTATGATACAAAAAGCAAGTGGATGTAGCCCAACACCGTGGGTATCGGGAAGCCTCAGCATTCTGATCTACCTAGTAATTACCTAAAAAATAATGCATTTCTTAACACAAAATCGTGAAATACAATTGCGGGAGACTCTGAAAGATACGCGAGCCACAGTGGTCACACCTGAAGATGAAGGCTATCCGGAACTTATCAGTCGTTGGAGTGAGGCCTCTGAAAAGGAAGCGGTAAGCTGGAAGCTCAAGAACACATATCCACCTCTGTCCACATATATATTCCCAGAGACCTAATAAGTGGTTGTAATTAGGGTGCGGTTGTAATTGTTACCACATCGAAGGAGGTCGCTGTGGTTACGGCCTTCGCAGCCCGTCACCACGTGCCCTTGGTGGTCCACGCTGGTGGCTACAGCACCAGCAGCGCCTCCTCGACCCATGGAGGTATCGTCGTCGACATGTCTGCGATGCACAAAGTCCTTGTTGATACAGCATCCAGAACTGTAGCAATTCAAGGAGGTGCTACATGGGCTGAGGTGGATGAAGCTACCGAACAGGAAGGCCTTGCTGTAGTTGGCTGTACGTCGAGTGCTACTGGCGTCGGAGGCACGACTCTAGGCGGAGGATTTGGCTGGCTTACGGGACGCCATGGATTGATTATCGACAATCTAATCAGTGTCAAACTGGTCCTGGCTGATGGGTCCATTCTAAACACATCCATGTCCGAAAACCCTGACCTTTTTTGGGCCCTACGGGGTGCCGGCCAGGAATTTGGCGTGGCGACGGAATTTGTTATGCGCGCTCATCGCCAGGACTCACCTGTCTTTGGAGGATTTCTGTATTTTTCTATGGACAGTCTAGCTGACATTGTTGGGTTTGCAAATTCTTTCGACCAACGAGCGGGTGGTGACGAGGGTATATTTTTCGGCTTCACCACTAGACCTTTCACCCTAGCGTCGACAGCAATTTTCACTTTACTGTTCTATAATGGACCCCAATCCACTGCGGAAGAGTTTTTTGCCCCATTGCTCAAGTTGAACCACATTCAAAATAATACACAAGAGATGTCGTACCGGGAGATCAACAATCTCTTAAGGCAGGTGGCCGCCCCGGGTGCCCGGAGGCGTGTGACCGGCACAAGCATCAGCCTGCCTCTCGAGATCAAAATGATGGAGGACATCGGTCAAGAGTTCAACAGGGTAATCCAAACCTATCCACGAATGGAAGGTAGTGCAATTGTCTTCGAGCTCATACCTTATGCATGCGTAACGGGGGTACCGATCGACGCGACTGCCTATGCGAACCGAGGCCCGTATCACAACGTAGCTATTATGTTTCGATGGCATGACCACAAGCTAGATTCCAAAATAGCTAATATTGGACGGGATTTTATTCGCAAGTTCAGACGGGAGACCGGAGTTGCTAGCATTGCAGGCAGCGGCGTGGGTGTCTACGCTAACTACGCCGGTACGAGCATAACACTTTCAGAATCTAGGTCAGAACTAAGCATGTGTTTTAGGGCCCGAGTTCAGTGCAAAGGAGCTCTTCGGCGACAATTTTCCACGCCTCAGGGAGCTCAAGTAGCATTACGATCCGCAAAATTTATTTCGGAAATGGCACAGTTTGCATGTCTCAGGAGAAACACGTTATGATTCGTGAATTATTAATTGTTTATTTTCGCCCTGTAGACGCTGAACAAGTCTTGAGATTGATCCGCATGCCCTTTTCCCCGTTCGATCATCTTAGCCGCTATTGGACATGATTACTGCCTCTAGGAGGAAAATGGAATGCTGAAGTGGGCCACTATTTCCCGTTTGTCCTCCCCTCAAAGACGAACCCTCGGTATAGGCGATGTGCTCATGGTCGAGCTGCGGCGAGTTACTCTTCCATCCTGTGCTGGTCACTGAACAAATGCATGGTCCAAGCTCATTTCTGTGGTCATCTCGCCATAGAGGACGACCACCTCTCTGATATGGCATTCTAATTAATACCGGTCCTTTCATGAAATGGGATTGGAAACTTTCTAAAATTTTCACCACGTACCAGGTTACTATGAACTTTGATGATTAGATGGATTGAGAGCATTCATCTTTGAATGCACAATTTTCCGGTCATTCTGTCATTATTTTGTGTGGAAATGATAATTCTACGGTTCTGACCTTCTGGATTCTCATAGGTAACACATTATTGATGAGTCATTGGATCCAGACTTGTTTAGGAATTGGTTACGTTATTCAACATCCCCAATGAGCTGAATTGAAGGGTTGTTGGGCAAAATAGGATCGCTAACGAGGCTTGGCCAGGCCCCAGGCTGATTCTACCACTATGAAAGGGTTAACTGTTGTATTGTTTTTTTACTGTTGTTTTTCGTTTATAGTATAGCTAACAATACTGAATAATAGCACTGGCTAACAATCTTGATTACAGATTTAGCAATAAATATAATTGGAATTCAATTTATTTGGTCTAATTCAATATATCTAAATTAATTCAGTTACTAATACTGTCTATAATACCACAGCATTACTGCCAAACTTTTGCGTAATAATACAGTTTTGCCAAGATCTAGCTTCGTTCCAACTTTTGAGCGGTATCCCGCTCATGTCCTGATCATGAGCAGGTACCCAGGTCTACTTGTTAAAGACCAAGGCGTAAGCAATCCTTTCTTCTTTTTGAGGTTATAAAGTGATCGGTGTTCACATCGGTTCTTTGCCTCTTTACTAACTGGGGACCTCTGTTATCTCCCAGAAGCACGGAATTGGAGTAACAGTGGATCTTGATACATACAGAGAACTAGCGAAAGTGTACCCCTCGAAGAGTGTAAACTCTAGACGGCCTTGTCCAGACAGTTTTCCCAATTAAGAAGCAGCCAGCCCTGACTCAGTCTGAGACCAATTGAGGGTATAATACAAGAGCTTATCTTGGGATTAGGAATATAAATTAATTTAGAGTTAAGAATAAGAGTAACAGCCCAAGGGGAAGAATCCACAACACAAGGAACTCCTATACGCAATAGTCATCCCAGACAGCTCGAGTAAGTTCTCTCAAATCGTCCTGTGGAACCTCAATGTCACTTACTCGGGGGCAATCTGCCCTGCGGTTGAATAAGTCTTCAAATGAGATTCGGGTAGGATAGTTGTTATCGACGACTAAACGGTCCGTAGTCTTCGTTATCCAAACTACCCCTTTACGGCAAAGTCTGCCTCGGTTATCATGATGCCATTGTTCGACTCGAATATTCGACTGCAGGATACGGACTGTGAGGCAAGAATTCGCATTGCCGTCTCTCGGACTCAACCAAAATCTGACGTCCGATTGTAATTTCTTGTCGGCCTTCGAGTACGCAAACTCTAACGCTATTGTCGGTCGATCAGGCTGACCAGGTGCTCTGCGCTTTGGACCCCATCCGTAATCTGGCTCCTTTGCTCTTTTTTCTTGGGCACCCCATATCCTGCTCCCTATGTATGTCTTGAGGGCGTGCTTGAGGTCCATTGGTAGTATTGAACTCAGGATTATGTCGTGAAATACTCCTCCAACGGAGCCATGGGATACACTGGGCATTTTGCTAAGTAATAGTCTCCCACTGAGGTCGATGGATGAAATGTATGTTGATATGTCGGGATTTTCGAGGTTAAGGATAGTCTTCAAAGTATAAATATCGGTATCTTCACTGGTCCGGAAGAGGAGGAGTTCGTGGGGGATATCAAGTATAGTAGTGGAATGACTGGTTTGCGAGTTGATAAGATTCAAAAACTGGGATTCACTGCAAAGTGTGTATGTTTTGATCGATGGGAGTAGGTCCTCGAGGAAGCTACAACCTAGATACTCCAACTCATCGCAGTCTTCGTCTGTCGTCATTACAGCCATGATTTTTCACAAATTTAGTTCAAGAGATACTATCAGATATTAAAGAAGGATAACAGGATTAAAGGCATGGGAAAAATCGATTAGGGCTCAAGTTGAAAAAACCACCACCCGAACACGTGAAAACTAATATACTAGTGAAACGGGATAGAATGCTCGCGGCAGCACGGTCAGTACGTGCAGGTCGAATGGGGCAGAAGGATGAGGGTAAAAAACACCCCAACAAGGGCTATCTGCTAGCATTCTCTCGAATAGGCTAGAACTCGTGTAATTGATCTCTGTGTGTTGCTAAAGATACCATCTGAATGAACGTATATAAGCTCCCTTCCAAATTAGGCCAATTCCCTTTCATAATCCTCCTACTGGCAGGCAGGCCGATACTCCCCCACTAAACTAGTATATATGACGACTTCATGAGTGTTTAGAGGAATACGGCGGAACATATGCAGTGGATTATAGAGGTACCTGTGGGATTCATTCCAATGCAACTGCCAGTTGAAGCCGTAGCTGGTTATATTCTTGGCATTTGTAGGCTAGAATCACCAAGTACATGGGTGGAAAGTCATATCGCCTGCCACACTGGGTATTGTTAACAATTTAATATTGGGATATTCGAGTGGTAAAAATAATATCGTCATTTTTACCAGGCGATTGATTTGGGACATATGTTTGCGAATGTGACAAAGAACAGGCGGGGATGACCATTGATGTTACTCTTGCTTTGAATCAATCAGCACGACCCAATTGCCCAGCAAGTGGCTCTTGTTATTTCATGATGTGACATGTACATGTACAGATACGGTCCAAGTTACATCTTATTGGGAAACCTACGTGAGTTTACAAAGAATGAGTCTTTTATAAGGAAGAACCAATTAATCTGATACAGCCTACCTAGGGATGTAATAGCTATACAGAAATTTTCTCTATCGGAAACAAGAACCTGTCATATACTATATTTATAGGTAATTAATAACAGAAAACATGCGGTATACAACTATAATAACGTACTTGGTACATGAGCTGGCCATCCCAAATTTTGACGACAATATATATTTAGAAATATAAAAATTAATTCCTTAATTGAAGAATCTAGAAGCAACTTTTGGTGGAATTGAATATAATAACAAAGTATTTGTAGAATCATTATTATTTAACAAATCAAAATTCAAATGGAAGAATATGAATTGTTATATATAAATATTATATAAATAATTAAAAACTTATCTCATTAATTGTTTAAATTAAGGTATTATTTATACAATATTATCTTGATAATTCTATTAATTCAATATAATAAATTTATATGACAATTTTTATAAGTGTGAAGGTTACTAAGTTGTCAGGCTGGAGACCTGTGACTAGGCAAGGGTATCGGATGGTAGGAATCAAGTAGAATGGATTGATACACGGACTGATTCTTGAAGAGCTCAAGAATCCTGAATGTGTGTGTGATCTTATATACATTAGGGGTTGGGTGGGCCTCCATATGCAGGTGATCCGAACGTGTTTAGGCATCGGATTGATATCGAGTGCTTGGGGTGTTGTATACTTCGACTCCCGTGAAAATAAGAATATTTGATATATAGATTTATGGATATAATATAATAAAAAGTATAGACTATTGATATTATCATTGACAATATAATGAATTTGGATGAGATTGTTTATATATTTTATTACAAGATAGTTTTTATTGAAAGTTGAAAAAATATTAAATCTATCAGTAATTACAAATGAATTATAAAAAAATCATTTACTGAATAGATGTAAGTCTATGCACGGGGTAGGCAAGAAGGCAAGAGATATAGATTGGCAGAATCAACTAGCAACTATGAATACAACAAGGCTGATGCTTGTAGAAGCTTCAAGCGATCAGAATGATTCAAGCGAAGTCATTCAGCCTTCTCCTCGCGTGGTTTACTCGAAGAAAAAGCGGTGTCGAATCGGGATCGTACCGCGAGAATCATTTCACTAAGAGGGGTAAGCTGTAAATATCCACCGCATCGATCCTTCAGGGCTTTTGCGAACCCCGTGACAATTAGGCTGCATACTGTTAATAGCTATAGCATGTCGATATCACGTACTAGGACAGTGGCCGCCAACCGGGTGGGGGCCGGTCCGTCCACATTAGCAAATCATATCAATCTTCCAAACTTAGACATATAAAGTTCCTTTATGCCAGCACTGCTTGGCTTAACCCGTTACACCACCCCTGGATCTGCTGGATATACTTGCGGATACCCCCGTCCATGATGGATAGACTTTTCAAAAATCTGTCCATGGACCGCCCTGTCAGACATGATGCTTTTGTCACATGACATCGACGTATTGTCAGCAAAATGTGCGGCTCCGCCATCGTGAAGAGGAATATAAAGTGTCCGGGATAACTATGCGAGAGCCGCGGCGTCTGGATGCCCAGTTTGAGTGGAACCAAAGAATGTACCACAAATACGTCATTTGTATGTATTTTATGTCCGATACGTATACAATTAAAGTTCGTGGAATTTTGACAACATCGGAATTTTTGAACCTCGCAATTGAAGATCAAGCTTGCACAAGATTATTCCAAAAATGGCGAACACCATACGTCCAGTCCAATACCCCGATTTCCATGTTATAGGGCGCAGAACTGGAACCCAGGCCGATCTGCAGCAACAAGAATTCCTTACTCACTGTCCCCCAGACCTCCCACCCCGTCACCGAATTGTTGCACTTCTGGGAGTAACTGATGACTATCAGCTTGCCAATCCGACTCTGGATGGATGGTTTGTGTCAGATTTCTATCTATTCTACCATCTCCTTGCGCCCGTGGCACCCCGAAGTGAGTGACTTGGGTCTTCCGCTCCTATCTAGCATAATCTAACCAGAGGATGTTTAGAGCCACCTAATCAAATTTGGTTAACGTCTGAGAACCCCGAAGAACTCGTCAACAAATATACCGAATACTTACACGGAGACTCGAATGGCGAGCGGCGAGTGGTGTTAGACCGTCAGATGCTCCCAGGAATAGTGGAAAGCGGAAGACTACGTGTAGTCCCACGAGACGCTCTTCTTGAGCGATTCCTGAATACGCTCCGTGAGCAGGCTGCCGAAGCAATCCGGTGTGAGGAACAACTGGTCGTCCTTATTTTTGGCCATGGAGATATCCATCATAAAGTCTGGGTTGCCGGTTCCACTTTGCGCATGATGGATCTTCGGAGACTACTAGACAATACACCACGCGTAACTATTTTCACAACCTCGTGCTATTCTGGGGGATGGCTAGTCTCCCCAAACGTCAAAGGTCGGTTTCTGAATAGCACTGCGATAACTGCAGCTGGCGAAGACAGTGTATCATCGTCCTGGGCACAGAGTGAGAGCGTGGGCCGGGCGAGTGGTAGTCTTGCCGCAACTGGAATACTGCGTTGTTTGATAGAAGCTGAAGTGGAACAAAAGAGAACTCAGGAACAGGCCCAACTCATGCAAACCGGTGTTTTGGGGGGAGATATCGTTTCTACAATGGAACATCCGACATATATACAGTTCGCAAAGTGTATCTACGAGTCTGTCAAGGGAATGGGCCTACTAGGGAGCAAACAGGAGATTTATTTCTCGGCAGAGGACGATGAATGGGAAATGAGCTACCAGCCACGTCTTGGGCTGCCGCTTTCTTCCTACAAAGAAAAATGGGAATCGTTGCGGGCAGTCAGCCCTTCCGCATCCTCTGGGCAAACTACGCCTGCTTCTAGGACTGGTGGACGGCCAGTAAAGCGATTAAGATATCTCGCGGAAGAATATCTCGCGTCAAATCCAGGCGCGGATAGTCTATCCCCCAATGTGGCTCTGCATGGAGATTTGCGGAGAATTCTTCGAGGCGAAACTCCTGTCCAGGAAGTGAATAATCTCATAGAGACCACAGCGTACCGACTCGGCTCCATGTATGAAGCAGACTATCTGAGACAGGAGGTCGGTATCCAATATCCCTCGATCTTTGACATGGACACCCAAAACGTCATCGTCAGCCTGCCACCGACAACTCAACCGATGAGGCGGAAGACCTGGGATCTTTTGACAAGGTATGACATCAATACAACCCCAGTGGGAATCAGACTCCAGTACGGCAAACCTGTTCAGTATCTGACTCTCGCACTCATTGAAACGTCCTCATCGTGGGACGTTATTGAGTCTCGAATCCACGCAATGGCTTCCAAAAAGAAGGCCTGGTTCAGATTTATCTACCGAGCCTGGCAAGGGAATCGAGTTGCACATGACAAAGATGTGCAGACCAGTCAACGAGCCTTTTTTGAGGCGTTCAAAAAGATAGGAAAATAGTCTTTGTCTCCGTTTTGCTCCGTCCGGTGAAATCATATTGATTTCACCATATACTCCTATGATACTGATAGCGTTTCTCTCAATTTGTATTTTAGTTTTAGCTTGATTTTGCTGGGTTTTGCTCTGATTAGCTCAATCAATATCATTATTTTACTTTATATTGTTCCTTTTCAAAACTTATTTGTCTGGTGTAAGAATACAGGGAGAAATTAAGCCCACCGGGGTTATTATGTATGTTCCATCCTCCAAGAATCCCAATCACACAGTCCGTATATTCTCGGATTCATCAGAGGCTCTCGGCCATGAAGAGTATTCTTCAATCCACAACGCGATACCGCATGGCTTACTCTCCTCCCTCTACTATATATAGGCATCCTTACTTCTCCGTTCTTGTATTCTCCTGCATATTGTCACTTACAGCCACATTTGCAGTAAATCTCCGCTGCGCCACTCATAATCCCGCCTAATAACAGGCTGCCTGTTGGACTGGCTACGATGGAGCAAGTAGAAGAGAAGAGATAATATTCTACAGGACATAAGCTACGGAGCTAAGAGCTAGAGGTTTCCGCCTAGCTGGGCAGTGTAAATTTCCTTTATCTGGAACATCTGCCCTGGTTGTTTACGCGTTATCCTCATTGCCTTGGAGAGGGATTTTGAAACAAACAGAGTGACAAAGATTGCAGCACAGTCAGTTCTAAAATATAATTTAACTCTTATTCTCCAAATCCAGAATAGTTTCTATATTTTTGTTTTATCCGAGACCTGTGCAGTGCTTCGAATCGTCTCAAATCCATAAACTGCCAAGCTGAAACATGTAGAAATCATTAGTTATTTTGAATTGTATTGTGAATAATCTCACTGTTCAGGATATATATACTATATAAGATATAAATAGATTCTATTATTACTATTTTAGTCTCAAATCTCAAATCTTTGTTTGTTGTCAGTACTGTAATCAAAATACAATTTAATGTATTATTGATTAAATACCGTAGAATTCTATTTTCAAATGCTATGTTTATTATCAAATATAACTGTCGGCTCGAGAGTTTCAGACTACTAGCTGATTGTCCCATGAAGAAAGGAATGTATTAAGTTCTACTCGATATTTTCTGCTAGTAAAACTATTGTGGCGAGATGATTATACCAGTCAAATCACTCGCGAAGCCACGTGTTTTGTTCTTTAGTGAAAGCCGCCTGTTGCGAAGAATATATAGTTTGCTATGATCTCGCTTTCAATGATTTATTTGGTCAAAATAGTACTCAGCCAAGGTTCTTCAGATAGAGAGTAAACAGCATAACTTTGTCATTCTCTGACTGCCTTGCGAGATACTCTTCCGTATACTCTAAGCTTCGATGACAAGATGGTACGTAATTACTTGTGAAAGACCGCTTTAAAAGTACATAGGCCTCCATTTACTATCTGAGACTTGAACATCTCCTCAGGAATAGGGTCTTTGAGCGAGATATGTTATTTGTCTTCACCGGCCAGCGACGGTCACTTGCTGGAAAACGCCAGAACCGACATCTGAAAGAATAATTATAGGTAAAGTCGGTACTTGACGTATATGATATCTGATATGAATTGCTAGTTTCGAGCAGGGGCTGACCCATCATGTCAAACTCGGCTCTCGGGTTGAAGCATCCCGCAGAAAAGTAGGTGCAGTTGATGTGATAATCACTCTGACAATGCAGTATGATTTAAAGCATTTCTTGAATAAAGAAACATCTACGTCAAAAATTTCCGCTTAATAGTTCTTCATATGCTGTAGCTCGAAATATGTAATTACCATTTCGTTTCACCGTTGACGAACATTGAGTCATCTGACTCAAAGTCCTGTGCAGGTGTCTTAATTACAACACGGTGTATGGCTGCCTCATCTTTTGGCACGTGAAGTAAACAGTCTGTTCCACCGAAGTATCTGCGTTCCGACCTGCTACCATTTTTATTGATACACTTTCACTGTAAACATGAACTGCACAACTAGAATAAATCGATGGTTTCTAAATACATTCAAAGAAAGACCATTGGGCAGATATGGGGCAAATATATTGACTAAGTATTATCTCTAAAGAAAATAACAAAATTTCATTCTGCGTTCTACCATAGAATTACCGTTTCTAGAACCTAGCATTACGACTTCAGTGTAGGTGGTTCAAGGCTGGCTCGCGTAGAAGATGATACGAATACCTAAATGGCTCTACAGACTTCGAGTGGATTGAAACAGGAATACTCTAGGTCTTTCATGACGGTATTCTTGTCATTTCGAGCGAATTGTCTGTATTTATCTAGTGAGACGAATGAGAATGCTCGAGGCGTCACGACAGGTACATGCAGGTCGAATCATATGATGGGACAAGAAGAAGACGGCAAGATAAGACTCCTACCAGGGCTACTGCTACCACTCTCTTGAATCAGCTGGACTCGTGTAATTGATAGGTTGAAGTTAACGATGCTACCTAAACCAATATATATATAAGGTCCATTCCAAATTAGACAAATTTCCTTACAAAATACCTATGCTAGTGGGCAGGCGTTTTCAAAGAACAAATCCGATCTCACTCATCGTCGCGGATGTCAATGATTGTTTCCTTCCATTTGCGAGCAGGGACACGACGCTTGAATAGAATGTCGATCTCACGGAAGGATCTGTGCTTCATCTCTGGAACCCACAACCAAGCCATGAAGGTGCAGATAAAAGCGGTTCCAGCCCAGACATAACCGCTCTTGCCGCCCAGGTCCCACTTATCGGAGTTGAGCATATAGCTGGAAAGGAAGATGCAAGGAATATTGACCAGGTAGTAGGCACCTCGTCCAATACCGGTTGTCAATGGCCTGAGACGAACAGAGGATGTCTCGCCGATGATGACCCATGAAGCAGGGGCGGGCCCCAAGCAGAACAGCACGGAAACGATCAGGCCAAGTGATGCTTGAGCATTGCTAGCCGCCTTACTAGCGCCAACTGAAGCCGCGATACCAAGCGCGACTAAGAATGCACAGTTGATGAATTGACCGTAAACATAGAGGGTGCGTCGGCCGAGGTATGTGGTGAGGACCCAGGAAAGCATAACCATAATCCATTGCAGGGCAGAAGTGATAAGACCAAGTGCAAATGCGGTGTTATCTGCCATGCCGGCCTCTGCTACAGTGTTAGTCTTCTTTCAATTTGCAAGAAAAAAGGAAAATAGGCAGACCGACGTTTGAAAAAGTAAACCGCTTGGTTCGCAATCAGATTGCCCGTCAGATTTTGAGATGCATATACACCACACACAATCAATGTGCGATAGCGATCGGTACCCTTCCACAGTTCAATGAGACTGGGCTTCTTCTCAGTCGCCTCAAGTTCGATCGTACGACGCATCATCGCGACTGCGGCAGCGGGATCGTCGTTGGCACTCGCACGTCCAAGACGTCTGACAGCCTTCTCTGCATCGGCTAGACGACCTTTCCGAACAAGCCACCATGGTGATTCAGGCGCAATGAAGAGTAGGATAGCGAGGGGGGTAGGAAACATCCATTGTAATGCAATGGGGACCCTTGGATAGTTGTTAGGCTTTTTCTATTACCCCAATAACCTTTTGTGGAAATGCACGAACCTATATGCTGATGGGTCATCCTTGGATTGGTAGTGGTAAGTGATACCACCGACGATGATGGACCCGATGGCCCAGAACATCTGCAACATCTGGGTCGCCGGAGCTCTCAATCTCATGGGCACAATTTCAGCGCAGTACGCGGGTGCGTTGGCAATAAAAATACCCCAAGGGATGCCTTCCAGGATCTGGGACGCAAAGAACATCCCTTGACTGTTGCCGAAGTAGAAGATGAAGATGAAGGCATTCAGGAACATGAGACCACCAATTGTTGCCCATCGATATCCAATCCGACTAGTAATGGGGCCAGCGATGAATACACCGATGAATGCACCGATAGGCCCGCTACACTGGAAGGCTGATTGCCATGAAGCTTCGATAATCCATTTACCTGTTTTGCTGCTGTATACACCAAAATCCTCGGCGAATCTCTCTGTGGCGACGAACTGACCCATTAAGAATACACAGTATGACTCCATGATCTATCGCCAGTTCGCAATGTTATGAGAATGATCAACCTATCATGGGCAAGGCAAGAGCTTACAATGGTACACGACATCACGAATGCCCACCAGCTCGCAGCGGGATAGGCCTTGACGGCCTCGACTACAGTCATCCTATGTTCGACCGCTTCGGCATTGATGGCACCTGCTCTGTCGTAGTCGACCTTCTCCGCAACATCATCGTAAACAGGCCCGTCCCTTGGAGAGGAGGGCTGCGCCTCAACCTCCAACGCTGAGCTCTGCTTCTCTGTGGTGTCGCTAGTCATGTTGACGCTATCTTGGAAGAAGCTAAAAACGGGTGGGTGAAGGAGAGGTAGGCACTGATCTTTATACGCGTGAAAAGCCTTGGAACACCCTCGTGGTGGTGATCCCGGATCTTAGCCTGCATAAATGAAGCTTGCTCCGGACCTGGACCTCTTTTGGGGCACTATGGTAGCAATACTGCTTTATTATAGTTCATTTTGGTCGGTTCATTGTCAAGCGAAGTAATGTGATAGGTACTGACGGGGGGAATTATCCCGATCTCTTTGTGGGGTCGTACTGTTTGATGGTGTGGTACAAGATGTGGCGTTCGATACACCGGAGAATTTCCTTCTTTGGATAGGGGCAGTCAATGCGAGTATTGCCTGTGCCTCCCTGGTCCCCTGTCAAGTGACGGTTCGATTCTGTCGAGCCTATAATGAGCGATTAAATTAACCGAGGAGCTGAAAAAGAATAAGCGCTAGTTACTATTCAGCTAGCGCCGTGCTTGACTAGGGGTGTCGAAGTAGACGTGGCCCGTATCTTTGAAATCCGGGGTAAGTAGATAGAACTTGAAGTCGGATGCTCATGATGTTTGGATCATTTACTCCACAGGAAACCGTGTTCAGTGGGGTGTGGGGGAGATATGGGGGAGGAGAGGAAAGGAGGGGAGATGGGGGGGATGGGGGGCGGCTATCAGACACGCAGGATTCAACAGCAACACCCTTGAAACTTACGAATTTGACGAATCCCAGCTAGAGGCGGCTCGATGTTATCACCTCCACAAGCTAAATTTTCCAATGCAGAAAAGGACACGGAGTACATACTTAATCTTTCCTGGGCCCACCGCTAAGGCCTTAGTGCATAGCGCAGACCCAGTCATTAAGCAGGCCGCATCAATGAAGAGGCGAAATTAGATGCTACCATATCCTCTTAGATTACATGTTGAATATTCCGGCGAGGATTGAAAATAACTGCATGAAAGCCGATAGTGGGACTTTACAAATCATATTGATATGGCGGCGTCAGCCTTTCATTCCGAACGAATATTATTGCTTGCTTCCCCCTCTCGACCTGCCTGCCTTATTTTGATCTTGTAAGCTAATCAGCAAATAAATCCGAGGCTAATTTTTGTCTTTATAAGACATGCTTCTTGGCAGAATAATCTCGTCGACACGCTTTTTTTTCTTTTTTTTTTTCCTCTGCAGGATGCGAGATCCACTCACCCACTTTTGCATCGAATCATAGATGCTTGCTCAAAAATGGCGATTCAACCAAAACCACAAACGTCAAGCAGAGCCTTCACCTATAAATACTCAGATGTCTGTTACCCTAAAATTCTCTGGAGAATGACCCTCACAAGCCGATGATAACAGTTGAATTTCTCGCTCATGAAACCTATTCATGATCAGAGATTCAATTTGTGAAGAGCTAGACCACTGACAGAACCTCGGATCCATTCTCGCTACGAGTCCCTTCCGATATCAATTATTGGCGAAAGACAGTCACACTGTGGAGTACATAGCTATACTAGTCTCTAATTTCCCCGGATATTCCAATTTGGACACTCCGGAGATAGATTACAGAAGGGGCAGATCATCTGTTTAGTAACTCCGAAGGCTTGTTTTGTAAACCACTTCGTTGAATCCCTACCAGCCCCACTCTACCCATCCAATGATATTTAGCTTATTCTGCTTGATCTGAGCGTGTGGTGTTGATCATTCTTGGCCGGTTTGACTGGAAAGAATAGTGGAACATATTTGATATATGAACGCGGGATGAATGGGCCAATCGTGCGTTCAAAATGGCACATGCTGCTGTCGAACAAAATATCTCTTCCTCAATGATATTTACGTTCATTCATTTTATCTCCTGATATTGACAGTTTGGCATACAATGAGCATGCCCATATCCGATTACGAATGAAAAATCTCCAAGAACCGATCTCTGCAATTACTAATGATTGGATCGATTTTCTTACCTTTTTTCCCTTAGCCCTTTGTCTAGTCAGCGAGCGCTATCCTGTATCCTAGTTCCACTAAACCGAGATATGTTACGAATCCTGCATGTAGTCCCATTATTATACAAAGAGAATGAATATTTTGTGTCAGACAAAATATTTGTGAAGAACAACTTTTTATTGATCCCAACATGTATTCATATCAATCCGTGATATAAATGACAGCCCAATCCCTATCCTGGTTAGCGTATTTTATATTAGGGGTTGGAAGTTTGGAAGTTCAATTCAAAAAGCGTAGGGGTAAATGTGATTTCGACTACTACAGTATCAACGGTTTTGATCAGGATATCTTCTGATGAAGAAAACTATCCTAGTGTCGATTAGGCAATATCAGCCTCAACCCCGTCAACCCAAACCTTTTGGATTGAGCGGGAGTTCTTGATATTGGTGGTCGGGTCTGCACTTAGTAATGCCAAGTCGGCCCTGAAACCAGCCTTTATCGCTCCCCTATCGTAAAGCCCAAATTTTGTTGCCGCCAAAGACGTTGCTCCTTGGATAGCTTGAGCGGGCGGAAGACCTGCTGCCACGAGGAGCTCGAGCTCATCGTGGATTGATGAACCGAATGGTGGGTTGGCGGGCACGAAAGGTGATGTGTTAGCATCTGTACCAACAAGAATAGGTACTCCTCCGTTGTGCATATTGCTCACACTAGCCTCCGCTGCACTAGTATATACAATAGGTGGGGCACCAGTATTGTTGACAATGGATTGCATCATTATGAGAGTAGGCACGACGGTACTTTTGTTACTGATCAAACTTGCAATCGAGGAAGCGTTTATTGGCGCGTCGAGGGGAACATGGCATGGAATATCAACCTCAGCACCTTCGGCAACGCTGTAGTCGGCATAAGTTGTGGCATGACTGATGACTCGCTTTCCAGCCTCGTGCGCAGCTTCGACTATGGCTGCAACTGTGGTTGGGTCGGGGCCAAGGGGGTCGAGGAAAATTTTGATATAATCTGCGCCTTCCGCGATACGGTCCGCAACAAACTGGCGTCCTGCTGCGGGACTGTGAACGAAGGAGTCGCTTGGGAAACCAGGGATCTTGCTAATAGCAGTTCCGTTCACGGTGGCGGCCGCTCCAGAGCCACGGATATCGGTGACACCGTGCCCCTTGCACGACGAAATGGCCGAGTAAGGGTAGGTCCCCATATCCAGCGCCGTCGTGATTCCATACTGGCGCATAGTTGTCAAATAAGCGCATGAGGTAACATGACAGTGACTGTCAATCAGGCCTGGAATGAGATAACCTCCAGCGCCATCTACGATGTTGGTCGCCCCCAGAGCAGGAGCATTGCTAATCATTCCGCCCACAATAACAATTGAAGAGGTCTTCGCAGAAAACTGGTTTCCATCAAAAATATGAACATTTTTGATCACGGTCTTCGTAGGTAACGCCCTTTTCATGTGCTCAGGTAATTCGCAAGCAGCTGCAAATGCAAGAAGCCCTGCAAGGATAACTTGAAGGTACATTATAAAAAGATGAACAGAGCAATGGGCCAGATTATGCGAGAAAACGTATGGCAATCAATGGGTTTTGATGCTTGTTTGACTTTATAGGTATTCCAGGTCACCTCATCAGATTATATAGCAGCAGCGCTCCATCAATGGTGGAGATGATGCAGCCCCTCAAACTGACGATATGTGATCGCAGAACGTCCCGCCAGCTCCTAGCGGGACCGGATGCATATCAGAATGTAAGATTTCCTTGCCGTCCGATGTATTCCCTATAAAAATCAAAAGAAAAGGTAAGCGTGAACCCCAAATTGGCTAATATTTCCTCAATTATAGTTCCTCTAAAATGTTGCTGCGCTGCCAATGGCGTAAGAACGCCACACGTGGGCGCAAAGACCGCACCGGCAGCAAATGGCCGTATTATCTGGGATAGTCTGGCTTTTTTCGATGCAATGAGGGCCAACATAATCCGTAACTTGGGAAAAACTCATAACGGATGGTTTGAAGAGCAGCTATCGAGGTAGATACCCAAACCACACAATATGACATGATTTGACGCAGGATCCTCCCTTACCCCGGATTTTAAACACAGACCCTTAGTAGACTACCCCACATTTGCGGAGAAGTGGGTACTTGCTCAATATCTCCGAGGTATGAAGGACCAATACACTCTCAGAGCAACACAAATAACAAGGTATTCTGATTCAAAACATACTGTTTATGCTACATGGCTCTACGGTATATGCTGATTGTCAAGTAATCCTTCGGTGTATATATTATTGATGAGAGTTGGTTGCGTGTTGTGTTATATGATGATGATTTGGTAGCTAGGTAGATGTATGTATCGCCCGTGCTCTGAAAGATCTGGGTATTCAATACGACCCCCGGAGTCAAGTGATTAGTACCATTGCAATATCGTACATTGCCATAGCAAATGAGAGTGCAATCCGCAAATTTCTACTAATGAAGGGAATACTTAGTAAATTTGCAGAGAGCGGGCTAAACCTTGATAAACATAATAAATTCCAGTAAAAAAACAATTCAAGCTATTAAAGCTTCAGTCCCACAGTCCCACAGTCCCACAAGTCTTGTCTCTCTGTGTCAATGAGTCTCCAGTAGAAACACGGCCTGGAGATGGCCACATCATCCTTTTCTAGTACATGACAGTTCTGAATATCAAGGGCTTCTCCCCCATCTTTCAAGTGATAAAATTCTGAGAGTTGCGATAGATAGGTATATATATAATCATGTGTTGCTATTCCGTGGTGTAATCTTGTTCTCCTTGAAGATCTTTCTATGTACGCTTCCAGAAATCAAGGAAGAGGTATTTGGAGATACTCTCGCCGAAGCAACCGATGGATTCAGATATATAACAATAATCTCCCTCAGAGGCAAAAGATATTATGGTATTGTGTTACTAAGTGATCGATTTGTTGATTACTCGGGGTTTTCGTGTTCAACTGCCCTTGTCTTCATGCCAAGAGAAGTCCATATGATTATACCATTATACCGTGCTCCACCATTCCTCTTTCGTTTCCAGATTATTAATATTCCGACAGATTCTCCAGTCACGCCGATGTCTCGGCCGCAATATCTAAAGGCCCATAAGTTGACTATCCTCACTTCCAAATGCAAAGCAGGAAGTGGCGTTTCATTATACGAATAAAACAATACAGCTCAATTCAATTGTTGATATGCAATAGAGAAATCCCAATATTTTTTGTTTCTCACCTAGGGAGTTATACAGTGTTTATTTAGAATATCTCTCAATAAATTGGGAAGCTTACTTCATTAACTTTACCTCTGACTTCATATTTCCCAGGAGCCCCATATCTCCTAATCTCTTTATTTCTCAGTATGTTAAGTTGACCATTCACCTTTGAAATGTTATTGTGGTAGTAGGGCCTTCAGTTCAGAGATCATTGAAATCAGCACCGCAGCCGCTGTAGATATGATTTATTGCAACGACGGTATATTTGTTTTGACTCCGCAAAAAATGTCAGCGTGCAACGAATATTGGGAATTTACCATATACAGCAATTTCGATCGAGTAGATTGGCTAATTTCCATTAGCTGGCCGAGAGAATTCACGCTCATACTGAAAAATAGATTATCCTCAAGAATTGAGTATAATTATCAAACGCAATCTTTACTATAGCAAGATAATTGCCTCCACACTAATATTCTGGTTTGTCATCGTTAGATTGGGTAAAAAAATATATTTAGGATCTGCCAAAACCTATCATCGGTCTCATAAAGCCTGTCTTAATTCCTGTATTCCTGCACCCCCCCTCCTCCCTTCCCCAAATCCGACGACGACGCCTGGAATCTCCAGAATTGGACGATAAAGTATTCGTTTATCCGCCTTCCCGTTACAGGTTTGGCTGCTTCCGCTTCTTTAGCACATGAATTATATCGTGACGAGAAATGAAAACCAAAGAATCAGACTCCAGAAGAAACGACCACTATGAGATTTCTTTTATTATTTTTATATTAATTCCTGTGGCCTAGTATTTGATGTCAAAAGTCTCGAAGAGGGATCTCTATGTTGATATCTAGTGATCGAGGCTCTGGTTATCCGAATGTTGTTGCAGGAGTCGACATTTTGTAACAGACTAAGATCTTGCCGTAGAAATATATAAACAAAATGAAGTTTCTTTCAATCTCTGAGTAAGAAAAATCCTCCGTCGCTAATCGCTAATCCACACCAGCTATGGCTATTTCATACTCTCCAGCTCTGTCTGGTTTGGTCGATCTTCTCTGGATAGGCTGGGTCTACACACTACCACAGTGCAGTTCTTCCGTTTCCTTATCCGGTAATATCTTACGTGGTTGTTTAATCTTTGCAATACATATAGTGGTGGTCGCCGTGGCCATCCCGCGCGCATATGAAAAGGGTTATGTGCTCGAGACCTTTTCTCTCCAGACTATACTGACCTTCTGGGATTTGGAGCCTCACGCTTATGGTCACGTCTCCTCATAATAATACTACTAATGGCATACCCTCCACCTTGCACATTCAGCATCTTACTATCTAGGAATAAATGAGGGCTGGCTCTATAAATAAAGGGTACTGATCCTTCATTCTTTGGTACGAGAGGTTAATGAAAAAATTTCGTTGGTATCTGTATGCCCATTCAATAACTATCTCAATTGAAGTATAGCTCTTTTGTACATCTCCCAGCAGTAGATATAAAATGCCAAAGTTTTATTTATTCCAACTTCAAGATCCTTCGTGCATTTTCCCAGCCAATCTTAGCCCTTGAATTGTTGTTCAAATCCAGATTATCGAACCATGAGCTAATCTCGTTGTAATCCTCGTAGGGATAGTCAACACTCCACATAAGCCTGTCCTCTCCGCACGACTTCAAAGTATTGAAAAATGTACCATCGTCCATGACTCCAGCGGTGGTGATGTAGAAGTTCTTTTCCCAGTATTCCTGTAATCGCAACTTGCAAGGAGTGTGGTGGGATTGAAAGTGCCTCAGCCTATGATCGATGCGATTGACCGAGAACGGAATGCCCTCGCCACAGTGTCCGAGTATGATCCGCAAGTTAGGGTGCTTATCGAACAACCCCGATATCATCAAACGAATTGCATGAGTGGCGGTCTCCGTTCCAAAGCCCCATGGGCTACCGCCTAGGAATTCATATCCTTTGTAAACACGCATCTGGCTCGGTGAGGGGATTCGTGGATGCATATAGAGTGGGACGTCGAGCTCCGCCATTTTGGCCCAAAAGGGAGCGCATTGTGGTTCATCCAGATACTGAACCTGGTCGGCACTTCCGACGTTGGAAAATCCATTGATCAAGATGCCGACAAACCCGAGCTCCTTGATGCAACGCTCAGCCTCAGCGGCGGCGGCTTTAGGGTCTTGCATAGCAACACAGCCAAACGCCCGGAAGCGTTCGGCGTAAGGTCCTGCTGTGTAGAGCTCGCGGATTTCGTTATTGACCTTGCGAGCCGTCTCGACAGCAACAGTCGTATCAAATATCCCCTCGATACCGGGCATGGTCAAGGAAACCACGGTGAGAGCCACTCCGGCTTCGTCCATAGCCTTCACACGAGCCTCAACATTGGTGAGTCTGTCTTTAACGTCTGCAACGTATTTGGTGTCGACATAAGGAAGCTCAGCTGTGCTGTTTACAGGCGGCAGCGTCGCTGTGGCATTGAAAACGTGGGTAGAAATTGCTTCTTCGATGGCAATCTTCTGGAACGTCTTTTTGGCAGCTCCGCTGAACGTAGGTCTCTCGGTGAGCACCATTTCGCTGTTGTTAGAAGAGTTTTAAGTATTGGAAGATAGAAAGTTAATACACAAAGGAATAGATGTATAGTAAAGGAAAGAGATTCTTTGGTGTATCTTTCAGAACAAATCCTGGCAAGAACAGCTCTCCCCTATGTTTGATTTTATAGTTGCTAAGCGGTCGGATGATATCAGCATGTTATTCGGATTCACAATAGATCGGGCCTAGCTGAAACAAGTTCCGATGTCGAGAGCTCACATGCGCAGTTGAAAGCAATTCTCACTTCCCACTGTTATGGTCTGGTCCCACAAGTCCCGCAAGTCTTCGGCAGAGACCCAAATACTACTTCCCAATGCATTCGGACTTAATTGTCCGGGGCCGGAGAGGCGCGAGAACTTTGCCAATTCTTGGTCAATCCGATTATTCTATGCTGTAGACTAGCGGTTTTAACGGAGGAAAAGATTATCTGTCCGTCAAGCGTCTAAATCCGCATAAGTACCGCGTGATTTGTTTGTTCAGGTTGCAAGATCCGTGTCAAAAATATATCCGTTACTAGTACCTGGTGTCTGTTCGGCATGGACCTCCCCACACCACGAGGTAGCTTCGGTGCTTCGGGTCGTTCCATTCCGTTTCTACCGATCTTACAGAGTATGGCTTTTCGGTGCTCGCTACTTTCAGAAAGCGGACCTTTGCGTCAAATTCAAACAGACCATTAGATGTGGTGAAAGGGGCTTACGAATACGTTTATCGTGTTCTGGTTTGAAGTTACTTACCTAACTGCGTATACATTTAGAATTAAGTCAGTACTCTGTATGATATGAAAGGCAACTCCTTCTCGGAAGTTGGCAGGAAATAGATGAGCATAGTATCATATATATTCTGCGACCTCGGTCCAAAAAAACTGCTAATTGTGTCATTTCATTCTTTGCTTCATTTTTTATTTAATCTCGATTTATTGGAAGACCATTGAACCTGTCAAAATCTGCAATGACTTGAAAAGTATGAATGAAGTGCTATTATTAAGCATATACCTCTTGCATTCATGCCATGTTTTTCGGCAATTGCTGCAAAAGTCCCAATTGGAAATGAAGACATCTCTGTCGTACGTATCATACTCATCAATCCCAGCGCAAAAGCGATCGATTCGCTCCCTTTCTAAGTTACGGATTTTCACGTAAAGCACATAGCGTAGTATAAGGCGTGACACACCTATGTTAGCATGTTTGAGAATATTGTAAAGCCCATCATTACGTGTGACAATGTCCATTCTTCCTTTAGGGCACCCGGCACATGAATGATTCGCATAACCATCCGACAACCATGTGTAACAGCCTTTGGCCCGCTCCAGTTTTCGGGCTAACCGACTTGCGTCCGGCCGCTTATGAAACATGTTATTGTTTTGAAACAATTGCGCATCATCAAAAGATTCATAAAAATGATAAATTTCGTTCTGCATATCGGAATATAAATACAGAAAAAGTACTGAAAGACTTTTTTTGGTTTTTTCTTTTTCTTTTTCTTTCAGAGGATTGAATATATATCTGCGGACAAGAACAGTTCGACAGCGTGAAAGATACAACTATCCGCAGGAGTACACATAGCACACTAGTCTCGCCAAGTAACTACTCGGCTGGTCAAATATTCTTCAATGCCTGCCATCCCAGTGAACCTGCCAAATCCACTACTCTTCAAACCCCCGTGGGGCAGCGAAACATCATCATGAATGCTCATGGCATTGATATGGACAGCACCGGTCTCATACTGCCTCGCAACTCTGAGACCAGTTGCAAGATCCTCTGTGAAGACAGCTCCCGCAAGCCCATATTCAGTATCATTAGCTATTGCCAGTGCCTCCTCTTCCGACTCGAACGTGAAGAGCACAACGGTGGGGCCAAAACTCTCGGTGTAATAGAGATCGGAATCCTTCTTCAGGTTTCGCAAAGCAATGGGCCGCATTGTAGGAGAGGATGAGTTCTCCGTTAGGTTGCCGAATACAACTTCGGCGCCGTTAGATAAAGCGCCAGACACAAGAGTTCTGGTCTTTTGAGCCCCAGTGGATGACACAAGCACAGGAGAAACACCAGAATTAGGGAAAATTTTGTCTGTGCATTGTTTGAATGCATTGGTAAAAGGTTCAATCAAGGAGGAATGAACGATTACGCGTTCTGTGGACATGCAGACCTGCCCAGCCTATGTGATTGGGTTGTTAGCGATGATATATTTATAGGAGGGTTTCATTCATACATGAAGGAAGGCACCAAGAGCACAATTATGTGCCGCCTTCGCGATGTCAGCATCCTTGAGGATGATCGCACTGGCTTTACCACCGAGTTCGGTGATGATTGGTTTAAGATGCTTCCCAGCAAGTGATGAGATAATCGCACCAACCGCCGTACTACCGGTGAAGTTGATCTTTTTTATGGATGGGTGAGCAATCAGAGCATTTGTAACTTCAACCGCATCCTGGGAACGGTGAATGACAAGGTTGAGACAGCCGTCTGGAAGACCAGCCTCTCGGAAAATATCAACAATTGCCCAATAGCAGCGTGGCGAGAGTTCAGGTCCTTTGAGGACGACTGTATTCCCGGCGGCGAGCGCATAAGATACTGCCCGGCAGCCTAGAGGCCACGGTGCATTCCTAATAGAAGTTATTGACAGAACTTAGAATTCGTCTATAATAAACAAAATACCTACCATGGGGCAATTCCTAAAACAACTCCATAGGGTTCTTTGTACACGATGGCACTTCTACCCTCTTCGGAAGTTGCGGGTACTGCACCTTGAATAGAGGTGACCTTTCCCGAAACATCTTTGAGCTGCTCGACGGTTAGAGGGAGAATCCAGTCAATGAACTTTGGATCCGCTCCAGTTTCGTCTATCTGGTATTGTCGGAGTTCTTTTTCACGATTCTGAAACAACTCAGCGGCGCGTAGGAGAATATCGCGACGAACAGCAGGTTTGGTTTTAGACCAGGCATGGAATGCTGTTTGTGCGCTTTCAACTGCTTTCACAGCGTCGGCACCAGTCGCGGAGTATGATTTCCAGACTTCCTGGCCAGTCCTGGGATTGATTACTGCGAAAGTTTTTTCCGTAGCAACGTCTTTCCCGTTGATGATTAGGGGGACTGCTTGGGCTGCGCTCGTAGTTGACAAGGTCATTTTTGGGAGTGATTTTGCAACTTGAAATTATCGGGGATAAAGTGAAGTTACAGTAGTCTTTTGGGAGTGCTTATATCAATCGGAATAATTGCACATCATCATGGTATTTGGCATTACTCCGTATATCCGGGGAATTGGCTTTAATAGATAATTCCGACTTATCACCGCGTCGGACGGAGGAAACGCCGAGAGTCCGTTAGACTGACTTGCGGGTTCTTGATCAAGAGGCGAGTCAACACAAGATGAAAGCCAGGTCCACAGAGCGGGACGGACAAGTCTTACTATGACATCGTAGAAACCCGGGCATGGCGTCGGTACGAGTATCTGGAGGCCCCTCATTCTTTTCCAACCAAAAGTGTCTGTAAATTCCTTCAATTTCATCTCTTATTTGAGAAAGATATCCTTACGAATTTGTCAGTAAAAACCTCGAGAAAATTCATCTCAGATATAATTAGGATGGATTATCTTTCCTAGCCCGCAGAAATTACCGATGGCAGCAATTCTAAAACTTGAAACAGCAAATTGTACTCATTGTTAATTATCTAATCTCCAATTTGATGTAATTTCATAGCCCAGACTATCCAAGGCTGGGGTTTCTTCTTATGAAGATCTTCTCGCTCATAACCAAGGTACTCTGAGCTTGGAATCGTACAATATAATACTAGGTTAAATTCTAATTGATCCGATCTATACTGATCCCCAAATTTTGACAGGAATTACTTGCATCTATGCTGAATGTGGAACAAAAACTATCAACGCAAGTCGAGTGCATTAAATTGTGACCTTTATTGCGAGTGCTAAAATGTGAACCGCACAACGTCTAGCAATGAAGAGTACTGAAGATGGAGACGTCATAGAGAAAAATGCTTCATTATATCTATCTCGATTACCTCAGCTGGAAAGTCGTCTTAGATGTGCGTAGCATCAGGCCAAACCAGGACCGGCTTGATAGTGCGGCCTGATTTCATATCATCGAGGGCAGATTCGAAGTCGGCAAAATTGTACATCTTTACAATTTTCTCCACTGGAAAATTACCGGTAAAATAATTTTCAATCAAAAGCGGAATCATCTAATCGGCCTTGAGTCAGTGTTCAAACTCAGTGGTTCAGGCTCACAGGCCCAAGCATGCATACCTCCTGCGGCACGGAATCGCCTTGGTTGCATCCGATATACTGCTTTCCAAGAGTCAAATGATCAAATACATCGATCTTGACTTTTTGGCCTGGGGAAGGGGCTCCAATGGTGACACCTTTGCCTTTTGGTCCGAGGCATTGGATCATTTCTTCGATCACGGTTATATTTCCAGTCGTATCAATTGCACACGCCGGTCCGACGCCGCCACAAAGTCTTTGTATTTGTAAGGTCGTGTGTGACCCATTAAATTCAATGGTGTGAGTGGCTCCAAGGGTCTGGGCCGTTATCAAACGATCCTGGACAATATCAATAGCAATAATAATTTGGGCCCCTCGTATCCTTGCAGCCATTATTGCGGCCATTCCAACAGCCCCAGCGCCAAATACAACGACGGAGCTGCCTTGTGCAAGATTGAGAGTGTTAAAAATTACCCCCGCCCCAGTTTGCAAGCCACAACCCAATGGAGCCAACAATTGGAGAGGTGTTTCCGGTGAGACCTTCACGATACTGGATTTGGAAACAATCGCTATCCTTGAAAATGAGCTTTGACCAAAAAAGTTGCCAGATATGGGAGACCCATCACTTGTCTGCATGGTGTGTGAATCGTCCAATCTTCTGCCTCCAAAATTCAGTTTGAGCATATGGTAGCAATATGCTGAATGGCCCACTCGGCACATGGGACAATTGGAGCAAGCGTTGTAGCTAAGGATGACTTTATCTCCAGGAATGACATTTTTAACGGCCTTGCCGATCTTGAGAATTTTGCCTGCGCCTAAAGTTTGACAAGTGGAAGATCAGAACTCATCCATTTGGAAGAATGCTTTCTGGGAAATGATTCCACAAACCTTCATGGCCAAAAACGCATGGGAAACTGACCGGAATAGTACCATTCAGGCAAGAAATGTCCGCATGGCAGATACCAACTGCATGGATTTCCACAAGAGCTTCGTCCGGACGTAGGTCTTCAAGATATACATCTTCAAACTTCAACGACGCATTTGCTTTCGAAGCAACAAGCGCTTTCGTTATAACTGCCATTTCAAACAGCAGAGTGCCGTATAGAATGATCGAATAAGACTTCAGAATTTATAAAGGTGTTTTGCTACGGCGGACACTGTATAAATGGCTAGAGCATAGCCCGGGGATGCGGAACCCGCAGGGGAAGCGCACAATGGCCGCCAAGGGTGAGCCGTTAAATTGATCTCCATTAATGAATACCACGTCTTCTTCCGGCGGGACATATCAAAAATTATGTTGCTAATGTCTACGAATATTAAAACACCGGCCCAAATAGTATACGTACGCAGGTGATTTCCTTAAAAGTATTAGCGCTCGGCATTTTGCAGGGCCAATCAGAAGCGCGAATCAGCCGCGTATTCACCTTGAATATGTATTGACTAACTGGAATGGGCAGTGATGTGCGGGCGCTAACGCTCAACTACGGCAAACAGTGCTATACTTTGGGGGGACATTGAGTTTCCTGTGTATTATCTTGGAATATATCTGGTTCCAATGCATCAACGAAGCTACTGATATTGAGGACTCTGAAATAACGTATTTTTGAAATATAAAGTCTTCAAAACTGACTCGAGTTTGATCTCACAATTAGTAAAACTGGATCGATGGCTAGTAATGAAACCAAAAAAAATCACTCTACAGGACGATTTCACTATTCAATACCCGTGATAGGAACTCCCTGCTTACGTCTGATTTTTTCCCCGCAGAAGATCAAGACGAAGACTGGGATAGTCACCACAGCGGAAATAGCAGCGAAAATACTGAATCCTGCCGTGAATCCCAATTGCTCTGCCGTTGGTAGTGCGTAGAAGCCAACATTGAATGCGAAAACTAGATCGAAATGAAGATTTGTCAGCTAAACAGTCACAGACTAGCGATAGGGCTTAGGGACTTACGCGACTTGTAAAGATTAATTACAATGCTAACATCACTGGACTGGCTAGGATATGAGTCACAGCAATATGTATAAGTCACAGTCGTCGCAATTTGGGTTCCAAAGCCCGAGACCGCCATGCAGATGGAAGACTGGATCCATGGCTTTCTTTCTTCGATACAGTAACCAAATGTTGCGGTACCAATTGCAGTAAGAAGAACCAAAGGCAGTAGGTATAGACGGGCCTCTGCTTTTCGATACCCAGCATGATATTTAGCATAAGTATTGATGATGAGATCACTCACCCATCCAGCGGATAGCTCGCCAAGTACGCAACCCACTGTGAGTGGTAGGCCGAGGAAAAGTCCCGTTTGGCCGAGATCGAAGTGGTAGACTTTGGCAGAGATGAAAGATCCCGTAACCGCGAAAAGAGGACTGCCATAGGAGAGATTCACCATGTACATGATACAAGGTAGGGTGACTGCCGCGTACTGTATCAACCTTAATGGTAAAAAGAAGTCTTGGAGTTGAATTGGACGGTCAACGATTTTGCCAAAAACGAGCATTCTATGCATCGTAGAACGGTTGATCTTATTCTCCGCGTGGGTCGGAACTAGGGTCTCAGGAAGAGTAAATACGGCCAGCAGCAGTAGTCCGCCTTCAATAATCGCTGAAATCCAATTGCACCATCTCCAGCCGTAATTTTGTGATATGTATCCACCTGCGAGTGGCGCAATATGAGGACCATTGGTTGTTGCCCAGGCAAATATGCCCATTGGTAATCCTCGCTGCCCTTGAGGGAAGAGATCGCAGATAGTCGCTGCTCCGATCCCCAGCGGGATACTGCATCCAATGGCGCTTAGGACACGACCTGCTATGAGTCCTCCCCATGATGGGGAAGCTGCAGACACAATAAAGCCGACGACGGACAAAACAGTGAAAATAAGATACAGAGGGCGTCTTCCATAGATATTTGCGAAAGGTGCGATGAAGACTGGGAAAACACCGGCGAAAAGCATGTAGATGGTGATTGAGTAAGAAGCCTCCTCGACGGTAACATGGAGCTCCGACGCAATTGTGACGAAGGACGGATTGATTAGTGCCGATCCCATCTGGGCCATCAGCGTGAAAGTTGAGACCAGAAACACGATATAGTATTTTCGCCAGAGTGCCCATTCCAAAGGGGTATATTCATGCGCGATGTCCTTTGGCGTCGGAGGTAGAGCAAACTCAACTCTCTCCACCATAACGTCAGGATCGACACTTTCAATTTTCATTTCGAAGTCTTTCATTTTTATATCAATGTGTCGTTCAATTCCATGAAAACACTTTGAATGACCTCGTGCTTGAGCCAAATTCACCTGTAGGAGTTGCGACTCGCTTACTTATAATGATATCTATCCTTAAATCAAAGTAGCCTTTGCAATTGCGGGGGACAATTAACGAGACAATCTATTTACAGTTTGATCAATAGGATCCCAGATTACGAACTCAATCATCGGGGTAATCAAAATCCGGGGTAATAGCTGTCCGGGGTAAAAGGAAAAAGCGGGACCTCAACAGAGTGGGACGTCGATCGTGTGGTTCACTTCGTGGGACCGCCAAGGTTATTTAATGAAGTCCATCGAGGTCGAGACTAATTAGTCCAATTAAGTGACTTAGCGGAATAGACTTAGGACGTACACAAGAAAAGTGGAGAGGCTAACTTGGACGAGAAACGGTCCGTAGGTTGGTCTTATGCAAATCTCGTTTCTCGACCTGCATGCTGCTCAGGATCACCAACGAAGCATACTATATTGCGGAGATGATATGAATTTCTCTCACTGACCTAGTGGAGTACCTCTCAAATAGTTCCCGAGGGCAGTGCAATACAACCCGGCAGGCATTGGTGCGAAACTAGTGGGTGAGATGGACAATGGACTATCCCACCTCAAGTAGTATCCTATGTGCTCGCTTCGAACTGTTTCAGATGCCTTGCCAGTGGGATAATCATCAGCTTGCTGAACCTACCAAAGCTTGCCCCGCAATCTTACTGGCGTCGCCTGCAGAGCGAAAATACCACACTGAGAATTATTTGGACGAGCTTGTGTAGATGCTTTCACACCAAAACTGGGGTTAGCACGCTGATGTGGCATTTTATTTCCTTCGCCTGAAAAGTCCGGCGGTTTTTTGGATTCCCGAAGTTGGCGATCATCATTGGACGCATGTAAGGAATGCTTCCGTTCATGATAGTGCGGATTGGGACCAGACCGATGGGCAGCTGGGGCCGATGCTGCGAATCCAAGGCAGTTCGGGTTGACAATATCTGGGTGACGACAAGCGCGGCGACCTAATTGAGGTCTTTTGCCGCTTAGTTCAAAGCCAAAAGTCTCAGCATGTAAAGCTAGTGGCTCACTATGTCCTTACCCAGTCATAATCACATTCGCCTGGCGCAAAATGGTGCATTGCCTTTTTCCCAGCATCAGGATTTGGATAACTCGCTGAGTCTGTAGAAAGCGGGGACATATTGCGGGACCCTAACCCAAAATAATTCAAGTTCTCCTGAAACGGCAGTTAGTCGACTGATTTCTCATTCTTAGATTTGTAAGGTGAATTAGTGATGACTGGGCACAGGCTTCCCCGACTGTTCGGGGCTTGGTATCTTCGATGCCCGAAGGCGCCTTAAGGCCGGAATTTGCTCGGGTATAAGCACCTATGAAGTATATTTCCTGGACATAGATGACGCGGCGGTCAATTCAGTTGTGATTTTCTCTTGTCATACTCATCGATCGTCAGGTTGTCGACCATAATTGGCAGGAACCGTATGTAGTGGTGAGTTTATAAAGAATTGGTATGTGAACGTCTACATTTTTGACGGCCACCTGACAAATAAATCCGACATACTGCCTTAATAACCCTCGAGGACCATTAAACCTCGTCCACGGTGAGAGCATCACATACGGTTTGATTGCTATGCCGGTTTCCCACCATGGCTGGTGGCAAAGTTGATGTAACTCGACGACGAGTGAATTCAAGATGGTTTATAATGGTAAGGAAAGTGGACGAAGAATTTCTCTGCCTTCGAAGTGTCTTTGACCCTAGCCGATCACCTCGCATGGCCCGGCATTATGCGACTGCAGTAGCATTAAACAATGGACTGTGATCCGCCATTTCCAGAAATCGTAGTCGGATTGCAGGATTCGCCGTGCTGCCGGTGGAAGACCCAGATGCAGCCGCCTCCGAGGTAGAGAGATGGGTCCGCGACCTTGGCTTCATCAGCGGACGACCGATGGCGACATCAATGGATCAATATATGATGACAATGAGTATCTTTGGCTCGTTTTCGATAGAGTACAGGAGCTAGACGTCCCGTCATATATCCACCCTTCATTCGCGGCCGACAATTAACGTTCCAATGGCAAGTAAGTACGATGACCAATCACTAGGGCGTGAGCGAGTTTGGATAGGGATGGCGTTTCGGAGACGGCCATCAGCATCTTGGAAGATGTTCGATCGTGGACTTTTTGGCAGCTTTCCGAAGATCCATTCTTTAGAAACTATACATTTTCAATATAAATCTTATTTGCTGTCCGGGTTATCTATTCCATTTTCTTTCAATTCGGATAGGAGACCGTAATGGCACAGCATCTGCGTGAATTTTGGAATACAAATACAAAATGTTCTAGAAAGGCAGAGGTTCCTTAACCCACAAAGTGAGCGCATATCATTCAGCCAAGATGTCCTTCCGACGGCGAAGATTAGTGCCGCGCTCCCTGGTTCCAATTCTGATCGGACCGAACGAATTGGGAAAGTGACCAGGTGGGGCTAGGAGCGTAGAAACCGGCTTCAAGATGAGAAGGCAAAAAAGGAAACGGTTATAGCAGAGGTATTTTCGGGATTTTAGAGAACTGCAGCACCGAAACCAAACTCGTCACATCCGTAGTTCCGTCAAATCAGGCTGAAAATTATGTGAATCAATACATAGAATAACAAGAAAGGGGGCAATATAGTATCGGGACCGGACATTCTATCCCTGAGGTCCCATCAACCGTCGGCTTTCGGATGCGAGAAAACATACAATGGCTTGTAGAGTTCAATAAGAACTTGTATAAAAATGTCTCGACAAGTCCACGAACCAAACAGATATCGAAAGAATGATTAAAGTCCAATACTCGGTCGACCCAGGAGAAAGCAGAACGTTGAAAAAAGCTCTCCCGCTCGTCAAAGGGCATATATCTGAACTCAGAAAGGTGCAATAACTGCTTCATGCAACGAAGATGACGTGTATGCACAAGTATAAGATCCACGCTCAATACCCTACAAGTAAAACAAAAGCAAAAGCCTCAATCAGTCTCATAGTCCAGCTTCTTCTACCTTCGTCGTACTGTAAACGAGTGTGGTAATACCTTTCTGACTCAGACCTTCTTCTGTCCCTCGTTCCCCACTGCCCGGTCTAACAGACATAGGAGCAGACTCCGACAGCAGAACATGCCAACGAACGCATTCCAAGGCAAAGGCGCAGCATTTCATATACCAGGCTTTGCTTTGCAGACTCAGTTCGATGCAATGCGGAGCCTGGAGTATCATCTCGCTCGTCACTTTAGGGCTCGCTGGGAAAGCAGCCTTGTACTCTTCCAAAATCTTCGGCGAACAGGTCCAAAGACCATCAAACTCCGAAAGCCCATGCATTACTGGAATAGTGATACGATCGGAATAAGTGCGCCAGTATCCTAACCACGATGTGTTGATATCATGCAATTCGCCCGGCGGGACGGGGCGGTTGAGGTGATTAGTGTGGCGGCACATCTTTTGATCCGTGAGATTCTGCATCGGGACTTGAAGCATGATAGCATCTTTTGGGGTGATTTCGAACTGAATTGAGCCTGTTGCCTCTTCTAGAAGATGAAGCATGGCTTTTTGTGGCCCCTCGGCTAGTTCGGTGCCGATTCCTGATGTGATGAGGCCTGCCAGTGGATAGCCTTCACACCCTGTATATGATCCCGCTACAATGGTACTGATCATCGCTCCGATGGAGTGCGACAAGAGTACAATGGCTGTTGCACCTGTGCGGCTTCCGAACTCCTGCCATAGAGCCGGTAGAATTGTCGAATTCAGGAATTTCCCCTGGACTTGGCCATAAGTTATATTCTGATCGGTGTCGTCGATTGGAGCTGGAGTGCTCGACCCATAGCCGGGTCTTGTCAGGGCAATGGTAGGTATTCCGGCCCATGCCGAGGAGCTGCTTATGGAGTAGTCCTCGTCCACGTCGAAATATTCGGCATCGTAGCTTCCCCCGGGGATACAAACGATCAATGGTAAATTGATCGGCATTCGAGGGGTAGTGGGGAAGCTCAATCGGCCGGAGATAATGCCTCCAGTTGGCAATGGGATCTCGAATTTCTCCATACTCATGAAGACCCTATCTTGGGGTGTTCTTGTAGAATCATCAGTAATAGCAAAGTTGCAAGGGGGCAAAGTTGAGAGCCGTTGGGAATGAGACGTTGGGTTTTACCTTTCCTTCATTTGAGCTGAGGTTACAATTCCCGTGAAAAATGAAACCTTGAATTCTAGTCGGACTAGCGCAAAGTGGCCAAATGGCTGCTGATCTGGTATAAATGGGATCTTTCCATCTAGCACATTTTCGTGCTGAGAACTGAAAAATCCGAGCGAAAATGGAAATTAAGGACGTTGATCATGTTCTTGTGGGGCCAAATGATACTCCGGCAATACGGAGTAGTAGTCGTGGTAACTGGTCCATCTCTTTCAGGACTGACTTCAATCGGGACGAATCGTGGGACGGTGTAGTTTGCCGTCCACCGTTATGCCCTGAGAATTGTAATATATAGTGTATCGCCCAATCCTCGTGTTCATTAGCATGCCCTCGTTTGAATTTCATCCGGCCAAAAAATTTCACCGTCTGAATCTAGCTATTTTGCACAACAAAAGAAATCAGAAATTAAAATAAAACGATTTATGTATTGATTCAAATATCTACATTCAGATAGTACAGAAAAAATTTCATTACATACCAGATTGGAACAAAACAAAAAGTAGCACAGAGATGTTATATCTCCCAACTAGATATATATGTTATTTGAGTTAAGTAAGAAATGGTAATTTTGGTAATTGGCCAAAGTTATCAGACTAATTACATTACAAACAAGATTACGGGTATTAAATAATGCAAAATAATATCTACTTTTGAGCCGGTTGAGCATACCTATGAGCACACACGTTCATGAGATCAGCGGCTCATTGCCCAGGTCTAGTAAGAATATTGCAAAAAAGTCTCCAATAAGTGTCCAATTCTCACATTGAAAAGGTTGATATTTATATCAACATAACCGATATATTTGAATAGCAGGCCAATAATATATCAAGCTTTTGCGAATAGAATCAGCATCCTGCTCGCTTAGAATTACGTTAATTTTTCCTTCTGTCATCTCAGGAATAGATCGACATATTTCCACCTCCACCCACTTCTCAGTGTGCCGGTTGTATTTCAATATTTTCATTCATATGACCAGTCATTGTGGTAGATCACCCCTTGGTGACCTGGCTATATGGGATGCGCGTATATAACCGTGTCTTTTTCAGCTCGCCAGTTCAGCTCGTTGAAGAACAGGCGGAAAACGTTGGCCATTATGCAGATTGATTGGCTTAAGTGGAGTCGGAAATAGCTTCCATTCTCATCATTTATCCCAGACAGCATTACTCTTCTAAGTTCTGTGCAGATAATAGTAATACGTAATACCGAAATATCCATCCGGTTTCTACTGAAAGGAATCTTATAAACAATGACTATGCAGAAGTTAGACAAACTTAAAAACAATTACAATTTCTCTTTCTAGATATGCAACGGAAACTTCTTTTTGAACATCGACACCGAATTTGATAGCGACATTGTCAGATACTACTAATGTAGTGGGGAGTATCGGCCTGCCCACCAGCATACGGATTATATAAGGAAATTGGCCTAATTTGGAAGGGAGCTTATATACATTCATTTAGATAGCATCTTTAGCATCACACAGAGATCAATTACACAAGTTCCAGCCTATTCGAGAGTGCTGGCAGATAGCCCTTGTTGGGGTGTTGTTTACCCTCATCCTTCTGCCCCGTTCGACCTGCACGTACCGACCGTGCTGCCTCGAGCATCCTATCCCGTTTCACTAGCAAACATAATATTTTCGTATATCATATCAACCATGGAATGATTTATATAATTATATGTACCAGTAGCTAAAAACTCTAGAGTTCGGACAGGAATCAATCAATTACCTCGAGCCTGTGGAAGTTCAAATTCTTGTCCCGCAATCCAAACCCTCTGCAGGGATCTGGTCGCCTTGATGTCCTCAGTGGGATCATCTTTAACCAAGATCAGATCAGCTCGATAGCCCGGCTGGATTACTCCGCGATCGTGTAAGCCAAAATATTTTGCCGGTAAAGACGTAGCAGCTCGGAGAGCTTCAGTTGTTGACAACCCACAACTAACTAGCAATTCTAGTTCCTCGTGCAGACTAATCCCGTGGGTTACATTGGCTGGTACGCCCGGTGACATATTGGAATCTGTACCGGCCAAAACAGGCACACCGGCAAGGTGAAGCGCGGTCACCGTTTTGCGGGCATTTTCAAAATCCAAGTTCCTTGACTTTGAAACTCCTTTCATCATAGTCAACGTTGGGACACTAATACGCTTATCCTTGACCATCCGTTGGATGTCTTCCTCGCTCATCACACCGTTTAGGGGAGCATGAGTGATAACATCCGCGCCCGCGTTCTGAGACATGTGGGTCGCAATCAAACTAACAGCATGAGAAACAACAAGTTTGTTCCTCAGATGGGCATTCTCAACAAGAGCATTAAGCGTCTCTTGATCCGGCCCTGGCACATCTGCCACCATCTTGATATAATTCGCCCCTTCCGCAATACGGCTGGCGACAAAACGTTGCGCCTCCTCGGCATTGGACACCAAGGCGTCGCGAGGTAGAGTAGGAATGTGACTGTGCACACTCCCCGGGGCTGTCGCAGCAACGCCACAACCTCGAATATCAGTGACACCCTTTCTGCCGCGGAGAGAGTTGAGTAGTTCAATCGGCCAGGTTGCCATGTCTAGTGCGGTGGTGACACCGAACTCCGCCATCTGTGCGAGGTCATTTGGTCCGCGCAAATGAATGTGACAATCTATCAAGCCTGGTAACAGAATAGCACCTCCCGCGTCAATGGTTTTCGTCGGAAGAGTATCCGACCCCGCAATCAATTCACCATCGATCACGACAGTGCTAAAGTCGCCGACCTTTTGTCCATCGAATACCCTGACATTGGAAATTGCTGTGACGGGAGCCATGCTAAGAGCAATTTATGATCATTTGGAAGGGTCCGTGAGGTACAAAGAAAACGAAGCCAGTTGATTTGTATACAGCTATACATATGATGTAGCTGGAGGTGGATTTGATTTGGGATAGAGTAGTCGTCAGCATATTTGTCGGCTGCCGAAAACGTTCGGGCCGAACGGAAATGGCCACCGATGATACTTAAGTCCCGCCACTTAATCAGTCTTGAAAGAACATCAATGGCTATCATATCTAAAGCTTGCGGAACGCTTGGTCGGAGGTCGGCATTCTAAAATCCGATCCGTTGAAATAGATGGGATGGTCGGAGCTATAGTTTTATCTTGTATTCGTTATTTCCGTATATCAGTCTTCGAGGGAGCAAATATAAAAATTACCTTTGCAATTCATATACAGCGCCATTGGAATACTTGGATCGGATATATATATATATATATCTATATATAAAGCTGAAAAAATTGGAATTTTTTCAGCGTTTTTTGGTTGAAGTGGTCACCTGGCACAACGTATCTACTAGCGCATCTGATTGGGAGACTTTAGAATTTGTATACATCATCATACACAAGACTTGGCTAAATTCAATTTGCATCAAGTCGGCCACAGCTCAACACACATCCAAAATGAGCCCCTAACATCCTCCCCCACACCCCCGTCACGTGCAGAGTTATGCGCCTCAAAGGTTAATTCCCCGCATGAACAAAAGTAGAATTAGCTCTCCCCACGACCACTTGGACATTGGACATTCTGATACTGCCATCTCATCACACTCACATCAATGGCTCCGAATAGGGAACGTGTTAAGATCTCACAGGCTTGCAGTCATTGTAGGAAAAAAAAGGTGAAATGTTAGTTAAATAAGCAAGTTCGCCTGAAATGTCTCTAATCTCTTCTAGGCGATGGCTCCGTTCCTTGTGGAAATTGCCTGGTATGCGAAACCCCGTAAGCTGTGATGCGAGGGGATTTTTTCTTACAAATACCGGCCATAGGATCGTGGGAAGCAATGTGATTATCCAGTGTTACAACGAAGGGGGCGGAAGAGTAACGAAGAACGCTCGGCACACGGCTGTATCAGTCCAACGGAGACGATCGAGCAGCCAAACGACTGGGGCGGATGCAATGTGTTTTCCAATACGACAAGGACTGATCAGCTGCCTTTTTCATCAATCACTGAAATAAATCAAGAGCGGACACCACCCGAGCCAAGCCTAGGTGGACCCGGTCAAATATCCTCGAGGCCCGCGGAGCCGGCGGGATCAGCAGATAGTGCGGTAGTGGGGGATGTAGCTTCTTCATTCAGCCAGAGTAGAATGCTGACTTATGGAGACGGCCAAGAGGATGTTAGTGGAAGAGGTCTGACACCACAAGACTCCGAGATTGATCGAGAGGAGGCTACAATGGACCTACAAGCTGTATGTTGCAGACTTTTTTCACCTTTACGGCTTTTCCTTTCTTTCTTTTTGGCTTACTTGCTTACTCGGAACTCAGGTAAACTGGGAGCATCATGGTGAGCTCTAGTCAATTTTTTCTCTAAAGAAAACAGAATAAGACTAACTAAAAATAGGGCCTGGTTCATGGCTCTCTATTTGTTCAACTCCAGGTGTGCGATGGGTTTCTGCCAAGACCGGCACTACTCGCTTTCACGAAATTGCGGACGGACTAGTGATGGGCTGGACGAAAAAATTGACGCTGGCCTCAGACACAAACCGCGAAAGATGTCCGGAGCCAGAGCTTGGAAATGCTTGGAAATATGCAACAGGTACGCAAACCCCTACCATTAAACCCATATCATATAGATTTGGATAGAGTTTATGCTTATATATAAATTCAAGCTTATTTTGAGAACTCACGAGCTAACGCTTTCGGTGTTGTTCAACGTTCCAACTTCGAGAATCGACTTCGTGTCCATTTCCAGAGTCCCAACACGAACGACGAGGACGTTGCTTGGTATGCTTTGCGGAACGCAGTGTATGCGATAGGGCGCCGAGTGGTGGCATCGATGGACGGAATCGGTGATTTCGCAGTAATCCAGTCGGAATCTTTACGATTCTTTCACAATGCTTTCTCTGTTTATTCAGAGCTCTTGTTTAGGCCCAGCGGGCTAATGGCCGTACAGGCACTGATAGTGATGGTATGTTTGTTTGAATACTTTATTTACTGCTGTAATTGACTAGATGCCCAGACTTGTTTTGCCGAGCTTCTAGGAAGCCCAGCCATCGAGTACATGCTCTGTGCATCAGCAGTTCGCCTCGCACAATCAAAAGGTCTTCACCGACAGCCATCAAGGGCATGGAACCTTTCGCGATCAGAGATATTACATAGAAACTGGGTCTTTTGGGCTGCATATTTCTACGACAAAAGTATTGCCTTGCGATCGGGTCGCCCATCAGTATGTATCTTATTTCGGTTCCACCCCTCCTCGCACAACTTTTCTTGCTTTCAGAATTTCTAATTCAATTTCAGGCGGTTGATGATGATGAAATAAGCTGCGAGATACCTAATGAGCTCCCGGGTGGTGATAGGTCAGACGTTGACATGGCAATTGCGGCTATAGAGCACGCTAGAATCTGCGCCAAGATAAGTAAACAGCTTGTATCGACACGAGCGTTTAGCCAGTCACCAGAATCCCTCTTCAACATTATGGAAACGTTGGAGAACAAGCTGCAGATGTGGCGAAATTCTCTCCCAGACCATTTAAGCCTACCTAAGCAGAATGAGTCTCTGCCGGTGAGAAACTCTCGTCAGTGCAGACCAGACATTTTACGGCTACACTACACATACTGGGGTAGTGTTATCACTTTAAATGCAAACTTTTATTATCCCTGGATCAGTTCGTTGCTTGTTCGATCGGCACCCTTTTTCGAAATTCAAATGGCGAAAATCTCGAATCGGGTTGCTGAAGCTTCAAGAGAGATCTTGTCGACTCTGAAAGACACGGAGCTCGATGTGTCATTTTCGTCCCCGTAAGTACCCTGCTGTTGTGTGTTACCTTCAAGCATGAGCGAATGCTAACTTTCAGCTGTCAGGGTTGTCTTTTACTTCCCGATGCTTGCCGTCATCAATTTATTTATCTATATCCTCAAAATGCCAACGCTTGAGACAGTTGGTTCAGACCTTGCCCTGCTCGACCTAGCGGCCGGTCATTTCGCAAAGGTCCATTTTCTCACATCGTCCCAAGTATCGTTCGTTTTCGCGAGAGAAATCGCTGGCCTGGCAAATAAAACTGTTCGAAGGGCATCATTGACAGGTTCTGCGGCCACGAATCGCTCCAACGATTACCCACTCGACCTTCTCTCGGTGAATATGTCTGGAGAACCGGTAGGTCGTGAAATCTTGAATGATATTTTTTTCGGATATTAATTCTTTATTTTACTTTCCAGGCCCCAGATTTTGTCTCGAATGCCAACTTTGAGACTTTGGATACCCTTTCGTCTGAGTTCTATAACAGTCTTTCAGCTGCAGGAGACATGATCATCTTTTGAAACGTCTGCTTGTACTTTGATCAGTAATGATCAGTAATCTAAAGTGGGCTCATTTGAAGACCCAACTCTCATGCCTGAAGCCGACTTACTTTCTCCTCTCGGGACCTATACATATCGATTGCCACATGGAGAGGAACAAACGATGTTAATGACCACCACAATGGAATATTACTATGTGACCTGATATATTATATTTCTCTATTTCTCCTTGATCTTAAGATTCCTGCCTGTAGACAGAAGTAATCGGCCCGAAAATCTCCGACCAAGCTGGGAAAAGATCCACTTGGCTAAACAACAAAACAGGGTCTGCCCGCTATTGGGAAAATGCACGACTACATCGATAGATTCCAGTGAACAAAAATTGGGAAACGTCTTTCTACTTCTTTTGCTTTCAAAATGTCCGCTTGGACACATTTGGTGCGTTTTGTAGCCGTTGAGGATGACCAAGTCCATTTGGGTCAATTAGTCGACCCAACGCGTGATGTCGGTCTAGACTCTAACAACGGAGTCCCCGTCTATGCATTTGAAATAGAGGGAACTATATACAATGGAAAAGTCACAGAAAATACTTTACAAGTCCATAAGGTTTGTTAGGCACACCATCACGAAAGGCTTTGCATAGACTGAGATTTTGTCACAGCTACTCTCACCAATTGTTCCAGAGGAGTGCCCCTACATTCGTTGTATTGGTCTTAACTACAAGCTTCATGCACAGGTACGCCCTTTTTTATACAAAAAAATCATGTAATAGTCACCGGGACCTGGAGTTCAGAGATGCTAAAATAAAAACAGGAAGCCAACATGGCAATCCCAACCGTCCCGGCCCTTTTCTCTAAGCCTCGCACCGCCATCACTGATCCGTACCCTGCAGCAATTAATATCCCCAAGGTTGCCCAAAATGGCTCAAGTGATTACGAGGCCGAGTTAGTCATTGTTATTGGAAAGACGGCCCGGGACATTACCGCCGAACAAGCTCCTTCGTATATTCTTGGATACACAGCCGCCAACGATGTCTCAGCGCGTGACGAGCAGATGAAAACCCCAATGCCTTGCTTCTCTAAGGGGATGGACTCTAGCTGTCCATTAGGTAAGTCAAAATCCTTGCGCGAATGGAAACTTCAGAAGGATTCCTAACAGATTGACGTTACTAGGCCCTGCCTTGGTCTCTACGAGCGTTATTCCTAACCCCGGAGACTTGAAAATCAAAGCAATCTACAATGACAAAATTGTCCAGGATGGCCACACCAGTGACTTGATCTTCGGGGTTTCCGAACTTGTGGCCTACCTGTCGCAAGGGACTACCCTTGAGCCTGGAACGATTATTCTGACAGGGACACCGCCAGGAATTGGTTATTTCCGATCCCCCAGAATCTTCCTTGGAAATGGAGATGACATCCGAGTTTATATTGAGAAAATCGGGACCCTGGTCAACAATGTTCACTATGAGTAGTCTCAAACCCAGTGTACATTTGGCGTATATTTCCCCCTATTCACACGATGCACGCACTAATCAGCGAGTTCCGGACTACGTAAATGTTTATGCCAAGCCTCGAAAATTACAGAAGGGAAGCGTTTCGAATATTCCGGTGCGTTGCTCGATGAATCATCATAATATTTTGGAAGTTTTTGAAATCTGTATGTGGTGCAGTAGGTAAATGAATAGAGAAAAAGACTTAATTACTATCTGTCACATGTTCTGATAAGCAGTCCAAACAATAAATTCATATTTTATTGCAGATCCCAGTTGGTTCCTCCCCCTAGTCTGTTTTGAAATTCAAATCTCCTCCCCAAGCCCTCAACTCCTTACCACGGAATTGCAACAAAATAACAATAGGAAATACAAAAGCAGAGATAGCTGCCTGTGTCCCAAACGCCGCTTCTGCACCAACATGACTAACCCATTCTACCTGAAAATAACTGATAATAAATCCCCCGGCAGTGCGCGAGAAGTTGATCCACATGCCAACTTCACCACTGGCTTCGGGGTACGAATTTAACACGTACATGTTCACACTGGCAGAGTTAATAATCATGCCAAAGGTGTAGAGACCCCAGCCTAGCGCGACTAGCATGTAATGGTAGTGTTGCTGCAATGCAAAACCAACCAGCACCAGACCGGAGAGCATGAACGGCATAGCGAGCCAAACAATTATGAGCCGTGATTCAGGGTGGAATACGCCGCCATTTCTTCGGACGTAAAATCTTGCTAGTGCGTCATGAAGCCAGTGACCTAGAGTATATGCGACGATCGCGGCGACAACGGGAGCAAAGTACATAAAGCCTGCGAGAAGCATAGTTGTATTAGCACCACCTTGATCTTTAGCCGAAGAGGTAATTACCAATCTGCTTAGGCCCAAATCCGTACAGGGATGTAAGGAAAATGGGAAGTGTCGCGTTGATAGCAACGAGCCATGCAAAGATGCAGACGTAATAGAGGTTTGTAAGAAGAATAACTGGTTTCCCGAGGACAGTGAATGACCGTGAAACAGCTTCGACAAATGAGTTCCTCTGCGACCGGGATCGCCATTGTTCAAAGCCTATTAGCCGCAGGGGCCGGGATCCACGGTCTCGCTGCGCTGACTGTGGAATCTGGCGATTGTAAAATGTTTCCTCTCCGAAGAAGATTACTCCCATGAGAGCGAGACCAGTTAATATCGTGTATAGCCAAAATGGCCACCGCCATGACAGGCTGATAGTCATAAATGACGCGAGAAGAGGGCCGAGGAAAGGAGAAAGGATCACACATGACTGCCAAAGGTTGATTTTGCGCCTGAGGTTGACCGATTAGGGAATATTATAGGGTTACAAGTTGAGCATCGACTTGACTTACGCTTGCTCGTGAAGGTAGAACAAGTCCTTGATGAACATCAAGCCACCCTAGAAACGCCAAATAGTTCAGTTAGCTATAAATCCGGTGGATGGAATTGGTATAGAGAGGGCTGACTCCTTGTGCGACCCCTGAAAAGAATCCGTTCATGACTCGTGGTACGAAAAACCCAATGAAGCCGTTTGAGCCCGCCTGGCCAGCAGCTGTTGCAAAAGCAGCGACCATAAACCAGAAAAGGACCGGTAGACGACCGAAATACGCAGACAACATAACTGCGATGGTCCCACCTGCGCCAACCATGAATTGGTTTCCGGACTGTGAATGGTTGACTTCATCCGGTGAGATACCATATTCCCTAGAAAGTTCATTTGTTGGTCATTACTTCTTTCAACTTCCACTTGCAGATCCATTGAGGGTAACCTGCTTACTCTGCTTGTAGCGTCAAGGTCGCAGCACCGGTGACACTACCATAGTCTGGGAGGAATGAACATGCAATCACAATTGCTAGAACGGCATGTTTCTTGCCATAACTCCAGTTCAGAGGATCCTGGGGATCGTCTGACGGTTGGGGAACTAGGAAGCCATCTTGGTCTGCAGTGACTTTCAATGCCTTTGTTTTGCCGAGCTCTGGATCTAGCAAGTCACTTTTAGCCTCTTGAAGAGTTGTATGGTGTGGATCAGTGGTGTGATTCTCCATGAAGTCTACATGATAAGCGCGGCCTTCCGCTTTAGTGCTGCAATCCATTTGGACAAATTGTACTGCTTTCAAAGTTGAGATCCCGAGAGTCGCTAAACTTGCAAGTCAAAGTCTACTACTTATCAAGATCAGATGTATACCCCGTACTGAAACGTACTGAGTGAGTATACCCTTGAACGAAATACCCCGGATTGTCAATATTCCCATATCCCCGCAAACATGATTCCGAATAGGTTCGGTTTAGTTAAAACCTTAACCTCGCAATCAGCAGAACTCCGGGGATATTACTTGTGTTGCCTCTGAATTCTCCTCACCACAGTTCGTATCCGGCGAATCCCCAGCTCGACACGGGGCCGTGGTGTTTCACACAAGCTAAGAAACTGGCGCGTAGCTCGGCCAATTCTGAGTTCGTCCTCCTTGCAAATTGCTCTTTCGGGATTCTTGGTTCACACAGTGTAGATTTCTTTTCAACTTATCCTTTCACACTGGAAACCCGCCGATCGATAGAATAGCCGCGTGGTGCGGGTAATCAGAGTCAAGAAAACCAAGCTGAGGGGGAGAAGTAGCCAACTGGTTCAGCGAATTCCCACCTACCGATCAAAGTGCACACAGAACCATGGGGATGAAAATCTCTCGCCAAAGAGGAACCCTTCTTCTTGGCATGGAGACGGTTCTAATGCATTGAAAATAATTAAATTCCCTTAGATAGGCAACAGGTGTATACAGGAATAGCAGCAGTTCAAATATATATATATATATATATACAGACTAGAAAAATGGAGGGAATACCAAAGAGGATCTTTATTATATTGAAAAATAAGATATCTGAATTGATACGTGACATGACATTCGAAACCACCCATTACTCGAACTTAGATCTTTGCTTTGTATTGCTTCTCAATATCCCCTAATCCTAATAACAACTTCTCCATCGCAACTTCCAACTCTTTCCCTTCAAGACGGCTCTTGTAGATCGATCTCCAAGCAACCATGTTATCAGGTCGAACAAGAATAGCACCGCCCGGCTGAATACCTTTCAGACCATTCCATCGGTCGTCGTAGTCGCGGTACGGGGCCTGGTCACCGATCTGAGCGACAACAATATCAACCCCGCGGTTCTTGGAGATATTCCGAGCCGCAATTGCCCAATCATCGCCTTCACTGTCCGTAATCAAGGCAAAACCTGGCTTTTTGGGTACCAGATCATGGGTAGAGATGACACTATCCCCTGTCTCAATCCAGGCATGAGGAAGACGATGGCCAGGCTGTGTTGTGGGATAATACTTCAGACCCAAAGGATCTCGATCTATGGGGAGGCTTCCGTCATGCAGAAGAAGGCCTTTGGGGTATCTGAAGCCCAGCTCGATTCCATGTGCACAAAATTCAATGGCTTGACTCTCGATGATTCGCGCAACTTGAGCTCGAAAGCTGTGCCCTTTATCTGTGTTTTCGAATAGGGTTTTAAAGCGGAATCTGTTAGCTTCCCTTTCTCCTGGGATGAGCCCGAGGATAGTATTGATCACGGCGGAGTTGCTGAATGTAAATAACCCCCAATCGCTGTTTATCTCGCCGACGGCGCGTCTTTCCGGCTCGTAACTGTCCAGGATAGACTCGCTGGCCTGCCCTTTGAGTACCATGGCTAGCTTCCAAGCGATATTAAGTGAATCTTCAATCGCGGTATTGAGTCCTAGACCGGTTGTGGGAGGACGGCGGTTGCCAGCATCTCCGGCAAGAAAAACCCGGCCAACCCGATACTTGTCCGCAAGAACTCTCTCGATGGCCCAATGACTGATTTTATGAACGTCCATTTCGAGGTTAGGGATCTTCAACAGCTGACGGATACGCGGAACCAATGCTTCGTCGTCGTGTCGGTTCTGGTCATCCATCGCAAATCCGCAATGGAATACCCATTCCTTAGAATACTTGCCCCAGTTTGGGCCCATTGGGACAATTGCGCCGCTCTCGAACACAGTGTTGCACTCGCCATTGATGAAATGGCAAGCGAAATAGCGATCGTCCCAGTACTCGGAGAGGTCAGCGCTGAAGTGCACCGAAACCATATCAGTGATGTTGGTCAACCCTTCCATTTTGACACCGAGCTTGGGGCCGATAGTCCGCCCTCCGTCTGCAGCAATCAAGTATTTGCACCGATACTTCCTTTCCAACCCTGCTTCATCGCAGGCTTTCACAACAACGGAAGAGCCCTCGTCGGTGAAATCAACCAATTTATGGCCGAATAAAACTTTCCCAGGGTTTCTCTGCTCCGCCAACCTTTTTAATATTGGCTCTAACCGAAACAGCGGAAGGTTGCCAGAGCGGAGGGGGGCGTCGCGTCTGCATAATATGATTAGCTTCAATATCGTCTACTGTTTACCGTGAAGATGGTCTTACTTGTAGGATTCTGCAAACTCAGTTCCATCATTTCCACCAAAGCATTCGAATTTAGAGATAACCTGGCGATCGATCGGGTCAGAGCCCCCAAGCGAGGTCTGCCAGGCAACCTGACTCATGTGTCGTGGGGGGCAAGTCTTTTGCAGTATCTCTTCTACCATGTCATGATTGCGAAGAATTTCCATAGTGCGCTGATTTAGATAGTGTGCCTTGGGGAGAATCGAAGTGCCTGTATGCTTCTCAAGAAGGACATGCTCAACGCCATAGTTGGATAAGAAAGCCGAGAGAGTCAACCCACAACCCCCGCCTCCGACGATGACAACCGGAATTTCGATTTCCTCGGACATGATGTCTGATCTGAGAGAATATATATATATATATATATATATATATATATATATATATATATATATATATATATGAAAGGATTTGAACACCGTAATCAAGTGCTAAATCGAGTCCCGGAGATCTTAAAGAAAGACCGTGTGCCGCGCAAGACCGAGACATTGATATGGGATTATAAAGTTGACTTGAAGTCACATCGAAGCCGATTGTGATTAGTCTACATTATTCCCTCTTTGGGACGGAGAAATACAAGATATGGGGAAATCTGGGGCTCCGGGTTGCTGGAGGTAAGACCTCCACCCTCCCTCCGAACGTATATCCTTGTGAGGGGAAACCGGGGTTACGGTGGAGACTGAACCTTGCAGCCTCGGATATCTGGACACTGTAATGGGACAAGCTAGTGCTTGGGCAGTGCTCGAACAGACGCTCAAAATTTGGGTCTTTTCTAAGCCTGATTTGGAAGTGAGTTGGGATTTTGTCTTCTTTTTCGAAAGGGGTCGCCCGAATAAAGATGAGAATTAAAGGCTTTACCTTCTACAGAATCACTCACTGTCAGCCATTGCACGCGTGGAAAGCAAACCCTGGAGTACGAGAAAAAGAAAATAATTAAGAGCAGCGCATGTCCAGCTAAGGATGCGATTGGATTGGGGGAAGAATACAATACATAGTCTATAGCAACTATATATCACGCGCATCATGAACAAAAGGCACTCAAATTCATATTCAACTATCGGACTCAGGTGGACAGTGAAATACAAAATCCTCTTTCTCGCCACACAAGAATAAATTAAATTAAACTGACACAGGGATATCATGTCGGACGCCAATCTCAATCCGTTTTTTCAAGGCCTTTTCATCTGCACCGGCCTCGAGCTGGCGAAGGATTTCACCCGCATCAATATCTGTCCCGATAGGATTCTCCTGGAAGAATTTGGAAGTCATGAACTCATTCGCCTCTTCTACTGTGTTAAAGTTATCGACCTGAGTCTCAATCGCATTTCCGTCGGGATCTTTGTAGTAAATGCTAGTCGTAGGACCATGGTTGACACACCAGGTCGGCTTGATATCGAGTTTCCCTCTCAGCTCCCAGGCTTTAAGGAGACCCCGGAGCGTTGCGTAGGTAAAGGACACATGGTGCATTCCCGCAGCGGTGGACGAGCGAGGGCCCGTACTCTCGTCGTTGATGATAGCGATGCGGTGATGTTCGTCATCATAGCGCAGGAAAGCAATGAACTCATTTTCAAACACTCGCTCCGCGCCCAGAAATGTGGCCCAGAATTCCACCATAGCTTTGATGTTGGCCGTTCTGAAGACGACGTGTGCTAGTCCGCTGGGGCGAAGAATCGAAAGGTCTGACATAATGCAGGAAGGTAAGAAATGCAAGTATTGAAAATACGTTGCTGCGGTCACTCTGGAGCCGTTGTGCAAGTCAAGCTCCAAGCGGGTTATTCTTGAAACCTTATATAATCGGTCCTATGGATTGACATATATCAATGTCGGTCGTGTGGAGGTGAGGAATTATGTCACATGGTCCACTGCAAGATACAGATTACAAAGTCACAATATCCCCCAATGAAAAGTCATGATTTCTATCCAAGAGCCAATCGGAAAAGGCGAATATTTCAAGATCTTGCGCTATACTAATTCTGTTCGGATATTTGTCATATGCCCATCCTCTTCGGGATCGACATGAGGCGATAAAATAGAGTGAAAGATCTATTCTATGCTCCGAATAACCGCCTAGGGGATAAGTGTATAGACTAGGCAGTTAGGGAACTTTGCATCTCGCCCACCTGGGCATGGTGGTTATCTAGTCTAGTTGTACGATGACGCATTTCCTATTCTTATGTCCATGCCCCATTCTGGTTGGTAAATTAACGAATAAAATCGTGGAGGAGGTCAAAAGGCTTCGTCGACTTGGAACTGATGGAGGATGGTAACAGGGAATTGGGGCTCGAGGAAGGAGAGAAAGAAACATAGCCAGCAAGGTTGGATGTGGATGGCTGACGAGAAGACTGAGGCTTCAGATCTCAATTAGAACTGAATTGATATTTACGTCAATGGGCTTATATTTCTTTTTGTCTTGGTGAGAAATAATACAAAATAGCATTAAGTGGTTGTGACCCAACAGCCTCCATGATCAAAATCATCTAGCGCAATCCAATACCGATAGATTCGATATTCTCCAGTACACTACTCACAAGCTGGGCACAGCGTGCAATTGACGCACCGTCAAGAACACGATGATCCGCACTCCAGCTGAAGACAGCTTTCTCACGCTTAATAATTGATTCCTCGCCTTCTTTCTTCTGCTTTGCGAAAGCTGGAATTTCTTCGCTACTGCCCAATGCAACAATGCCAACAGTCGGAGACATAATGACAGGGTTTACAACCGAGCCCCCGATGCTCCCAATGTTACTCACAGTGAAAGTAGCGCCACTCATGTCTGAAGGGGTCAGGCGGCCTTCTTTTGCAAGCGCACCCAGTCTCCTCAGTTCCGCTGCGATGGAAAGAATGGATCGATTTTGAACATCTTTGACGACTGGAACTAGAAGGCCACTGGGGGTGTCCATGGCGACGCCGAAATTATGAGACGCCTTCAAAATTAAATGCGGATTTTGTGACGCTGCTTCTGTCTCAAGATGGGAATTCAATCTGGGGTGTCGCAGAAAGGCCTGTGAAAGAGCCTTCAGGATGAAGGGGAGCGCGGTTAACTTGGAAATGCCGTGCCCGTGCGTCTCACTGGACGTCTCCAGTTGCCTATTGAATTTGCGACGGAGATTTGTCAAAGCAGTTAAGTCGACAGAATGGCTATAGCCAAAGTGTGGGATGCTAAGAGCACGAGTCATGACCTTGAACATGTGAGCCTCGATTGGTGTCAATGGCACAACTTTGTCTTCCACTGCTGCGTCGATATGGGCTGCGCTCTTGGAAGATAGCGGCTTCGGTACTGAATTTCTTGAATCCAAATACTTTTGGACATCCTCTTTCATCACTCGCCCACCCTTTCCAGTCCCTGTGACATCTTTGATATCAATATCGTGCTGTTTCAGCATGATTCTGACCGCTGGGGCAATAAGCGCAGGGTTTGTTGCCTTCGTCTCGGGCTTTGCACCAGACAGATTGTCCTGCGTAGCTGGGTTTGTTGGGGCTTCCGATTCTCTGGTAATTGCAATATGCGTATCTTCTGGAACAGCCGCCTCGGACACTGACTGTGTGGGAGTCTGGTTTGAATCCGATAGATCGTCTTCGATGTCGATATCGAGCAGAGGCTAATCCCCGTCAGTAAAATCCGGGTGCGGACTTTTGGATTTCCAAGTTGCTTACCTTTCCTACTTCAGCCATCGTATCTGCCTCGTAGTGGAGACTGGAAATGACTCCATCATATCGAGATGTTATCTTTGAGGGGTCAGTCGATGCATACAGGGAAATATGAGGCTAATAAATGAGAGCATTGCATACCTCAACAGCCGCTTTGTCGGACTGAACCTCACAAATTGCATCAAATTGGCTTACTCGGTCTCCTGGTTTGATAAACCATTGAACAATTCGACACTCCGTGATCCCTGATTCGATCAATAGTCATCTTGGGCAAATGGATGCTTGCGTAACTCACCTTCGCCAATGTCGGCGAGCAGATATGGTTTGATTGCTTCTCGTGAAGGCGTTGTATGAAAGTAACTCTTCGGCACGCGAGCACCTACACTGCGAGAGACTGTAAGATGCCGGCTCGTTAAATTAGCCGAGCGCACCGAGCGTCGAAGAACGTAGAGCCGCATCTCCTTGAGCTTTTTTTTTTGGCTGAATATAATAACAATTGAAACACTCAAAAGGCCAAGATGTACCTTGAAGGAACACCTGAAAAACTACACTGGGAACAGGAAACATATTATTTGACTGGCCATGGAGTACAACATCGGTCCTCAAAACCCCCTCCTTCAATAAGCGAGAGTATACATGAGCTCGTCATCATAATCCTAAGCTAGAAGCCGATCTCCTTCCTTCCGACTTCGGAAGCTAACCCAATCGGCTCGGCCCCCAGGTTTTCTACCGTTCGTATGCCCCGGAATAGACACACTGGCAGATCACTAGAAGCAGATCTTTGTTGTGCTTGGAAACCCCCCGAGAATAGCCGCTTGGATATTTGTTAGCCTGTTGGCTTGTCTTGCATTTGTCCAGGAACTCCCTATCTATGAGTGACGGCACTTCAGAGTATCCAAAACCCGTTGAGAAATTCGAAACGCGAAAGCATATTTACCTTTTACTTCCACATACTTCCATTCTGAGGACTTTGAAATCAACAAACAGCGTTTTGCATCATGAACAAGGCTATGAGTGGACGCATGTTGCCATTTTTTAGAGGCACACAATGTCTGCGGAGAGGTAGGCGTGCCATATGGGCCCATCCCGAGCGCGCAAGCTCAACGACATCCTCATATTCCCCTCATACTTCGTAAGATACTATCCCAAAATATAATTCAATGTCCTGTTACTGAATATGCATCGAAGGCCATTCCCTGGCGCAGTGAATAGCCGCCTTACGTGCAAAATGGATTTTCTCAAGCCTGCGGAAGTGACTCCGATCACAACGTACCATGTGATGAACGCCGATAGCTCAATAGCAGACCCGAGTCGAGGACCGCTGGATGTCACAGATGAGCAGGTTCTTGAATGGTACAAGAACATGGTAACTGGTGGGTTTGGAAATACTTTCCACTGTGGCTTTCGTACTAACCAGTTGAAATGACAGTGAACATTATGGATAACATAATGTTTGAAGCCCAAAGACACGGCCGTCTTAGTTTCTACATGGTAAATATCCCTGCCTTTTTTTCTTCTTTGTCTTGGTAATACTAATGATACTCAGGTCTCTGCCGGAGAAGAAGCCGTCATGATTGGCTCTGCAGCTGCACTGAGTCCTAAAGACGTGATCACTTGTCAATATCGGGAGACTGGAGTTTTTCTGCAACGTGGATTCGAGCTGAAAGATTTCATGAGCCAATTGACTGCCAACCACAATGATCCTGGGAAGGGACGAAATATGCCGGTGCATTACAGTGGCAAGAAGAAAACCAATATCGTAAGTTTCCTTGATTGCTATAGTAAAAAACAAGAGATCTGACTATAAGGCGAATCCTAGCATGCTGTTGCCTCTACCCTGGCTACACAGATCCCACATGCGACTGGTGCTGCGTACGCGCTCAAGATGGACGGCTTAGAAAACCCCGATCAGCCCGGCAACGTTGCGGTGGCCTACTTCGGCGAGGGTGCTGCAAGTGAGGGAGACTTCCACGCAGCACTTAATATAGCTGCAGTGAAGGAATGCCCTGTGATATTCATCTGCCGTAATAACGGATTCGCTATCTCAACCCCCACAAGCGAACAGTATATCGGGGATGGGATTGCCGTGCGTGGCATGAGCTATGGTATTGAGTCTATTCGAGTCGACGGAACCGATATCTTCGCTGTCTACGAAGCAACCAAAGAAGCTCGAAGAAAGGCCTTGGAAGGTGGAGGACGGCCTATCCTCCTTGAATTCATGAGCTATCGAGTCTCTCACCACAGCACTAGCGATGACAGTTTTGCGTACCGTGACCGAAACGATGTCGAAACTTGGAAGGCTCGCAACGATCCACTCTCTAGGCTGAGGCTGTGGATGGAGAAGAAGAGTCTCTGGGATGCTGAACAAGAAAAAGAATTTCGCAAGTCTACCAGAGCTGCAGTGCTTCGGGAACTAGTCGCTGCTGAAAAAGAGAAAAAGCCGGCGCTTCGTGGTATCTTTGATGATGTTTATGCCGAGCTGACAGAGGAGGCAAATGAACAGAGGGAGGACCTGCGAAGGCTGATGATGAAATATCCTGAGGAATACGATATTAGTGACCACGAAGAGGGGATCCAGGGTCTGTAATTGCAGGAATATCAGGGCGAGCAAAATGGGGTTAACTATCTTGAGAAAGGAGCCGGGTGTATTTTACTTTACGTTATTTCCGAACATATCTCGATTACCTGAAAGCCTCTTGCCAGTTTCTTCATGCGTATAGCATCCTCTTTCCTTGTACTAGGGGGCCAATTGCTAAGCTTGTCACATGCGGCGCTCGATAGGGTAATTGCAAAAAACCACTAATTTGAAGCGGTTTCTAACGTACGTGATTGATCACCCGATGACGGAGTAGAACACCCTTGAACACCAAATTACATACTACGTTTAGAACTTGAAGTGAAACAATTCTTCTGCATTGATTCAATTTAATTTATAAAAGAAGTACCGACGGCGTCTTGTTGTTCATATTAGGGGTTTGACAGAATGTATGGTTAGATGATAGTCATAGGGCTACCTTGCGGCCTACTCTAGGTAGCATCTGAGGTATTTGAGCGTCGAACAATTTTGGACGCGTACAGGGTTTTGTGGCGGCTAAAAAAAATATGTTATCAAGTATTTCACTCAATGAAGAAAATTGGAAATTGAGCTGTGGAATGCAAACAGATGACCCTTACAGAGTAATAATTGCAGTAAGCAAACTTCTGAGGTACACGAAATTGAAAATGCTCTGATTATCAACAGCATGAGCACGAGCAAGGTTGCAAGTCCAGGCGAGGAATTTATCTCTTCCAGCTTTAGTGCCGAACTTGGAAGGATTTCCATGTCCAAATTGAGCTTCAGTGAATTATAACTGGCCAACTTGAAGTAATACAATGTCACGGTCCTTTACACTGACCAAAGACTTACGTGAGGATAAAGAATTCGGTACATTCAACATTTACATTAGCCTCTCTACCTTATACACTACATTCCCGCTTCAGAGAACGTGCTTCCCTCTTCGATGATTAAGTGTCTAGTGTCTCATAAATGGCATCGTAAACCCCTGCAAAAGAACGAGTGTGTTAACGAGGTGATTGAAAATGAACCCTTGAAGGTCTAGAGACTTACTAGTAACATCGGGAAGAATATACTTCTCCCAGGCTAGTCCAGTGTGGGTAGTCCACCCAGCAACGCGTTTGATGGGAGCTTCAAGATTAAAAAATGTCTTCTCCTGTATTGTCGCAGCAACCTCTGCACCAACACCAAAATTGACCATACTTTCATGAACAATCATAGCCCGGCCGGTTTTCTGGACACTTTCAATCACGGTTTTCCTATCCCAGGGATATATCGTTCGCAAGTCGATTAACTCGATTGAGATACCTGGCATTTCCTTCTCGGCAGCCTCGATAGCTGCCTGGCAAGTATAGAGAGGCCGGCCATATGAAATAATTGTGAGATCAGAGCCTTGCCTGAGCACTTCAGCTTTGCATAGGGGTAGCGTGTACGAACTCTCCGGGACCTCTTCGACGGCGGCGCGATAGAGAATCTTAGGCTCCAGAAATATGACCGGATCTTTTGATTCAAAAATTGCGGACAGAAGAAGTCCCTTTGCCTGAGAGGGTGATCGTGGCATCACGACTTTGAATCCCGGGATATGGCAGAACAAACTTTCTGGTGATTGGGTGTGATACCTATACAATATGTTCAAAAGTAACATTAGGATTCTGCCACTCCAGATTTGCGTGCTGACAGAATATTGAGAGACTTACAAGGCGCCATGCCCAACACCTCCACAAGGCATTCTGATTACCATTCCCCCAAGGTTGCTTCCAGTTGCACCCTCACGGTAGCGGAACTTGCTGGCTTCATTGACGATTTGATCAAATGCCGGGAAGACATAATCGGCAAACTGGATCTCGACGACTGGCTTCCGTCCTTCTGCCGCCGCACCAATAGCGGCCCCGACAATACCCTGCTCCGTCAAGGGAGTATTGAAGACTCTTTCTGGCCCAAATTCACTTTGAAGCCCACTCGTGCACCGGAAGACCCCTCCAAAAGCAACATCCTCACCAAAGCAAAGGACATCTTTCGATGAACGCAGCGCAGTCGCTAGGGAAGAATTAACTGCCTGGCAAAGATTGAGTCGCTTAGACGGCCCTTCATCGGGTATTCCTTGACTCTGGAATGTCTTCGGGGAATGGTGCAGCAACGGGGTAGTTTTAAAGTCGATTGGGATGTTGAGGCGACGCTGTCTGGCAGTTGTTGCGTAGCCGCGCGCCTTAAGACATGATAACCCCGTAAAGGATACATGTCGTGGAGCCATTTTCGAAGATATTGGCTCAACTGCGAGAGATATTGAAATTGAAGCGAGTATATGAGTTACTGATTATCTCCAAGTTGTTTGCACTTCATACTCTAAGGCCTCCTACCCATTGATCTGCCTTTTCGGTTAGAAACGGTTAACCTCATTTGGGAGCCATCGACAATTGGCGATCCCAGCTGGTACAAACGATTTCTCCGTACTTATGCCCGTGTTGATAGTTCTTAATTCTTGTTGTCAATAGTACGGGGTAGAATGGAACCAAAGTTACCAGTACTTCCGAACGAAAACAGTAAAGCGCGGCAGAAGGCCGAGATTTGGAGTCAGGCAATACCCGTATATTTCTACAACGTCCGTAAATTGTCGGGATATATTCTCCGCATTAGGGACATTTGCTTCGCGAATAGTATAATGATTTATTTTTTTTGATTCAGAAGCGGCAGTAAGGCCGCCCAGAAACCCTGCAATCGGCTTTGCTCTTTTACTAGTGGTGGGCAATCAGTAGAGACTATAATTATAAATTTGGCCCCCTCGGACTCGTTGCCTTAAATTCAAAACTCATTTGAGAAACACCTTTCGGGCGATTCATCCAATTCAACGATGTGGCCGATTCCCCAGCCCTCTCCAGAGGTCAAGCAACTTGTACACCGCTTCTTCGCTTTGGTAGACACCAAATCGGAAGAAGTAGGGAAAACAATAGCGGATGAGATCTTTACCCAGGATGGCTTGATGGTAACGGCAAATGCCATGTTCCAGGGGGCTGCCGGTAAGATCGCACATCCAGAGTTTCTCCTTGACTTCGCTCACTAAAGGCCACATTGAGAAATCGCACAATCCAGAAAGGGCGCTTGGACGACTGTGAAGAGTCGGCAGCATAGAATTTTGAAGTGCTATGTGAACGACACAGATGGGACCGATCTATTTTTAATCGGCAATTTGAAAGTGGAGACACTGGGCGGAGCACAGACGAACCTGGAGTTTGTTGCTCGGATGAAAGTTATAGAACAAGAGTCAAGGCTCAAGATATCGAGATATCAGGTTGTCAGCCCAGCTCCGCAAGTCACAGTGCCACTCATCGAAGCTTAGTGGAAGCTTCTTGACATTTGGAGCGATATTCCTTTGCTTGTTCTTCCTGTACATATTTAGGGCATAGTCAAGAGATGGCCCAGTTTCCGCGCATGGCTCAAATAACCATTTACTGCGATCTGAAAGCAAATTATTTCAAGTACCGGGTATTTTGTATGTATCTTCTCTTTTGAAATGCCATGATGCAATCATGTAATAAAAATTGTATGGGATTTCGGGGGAAATATTCCGACGCTTGCCGAGCGCATAGTCACAAGACCAGATCCATAGCTTCTCATCGAGGCACTCGTCAATTCAATTCGGCTCATTAAACAAAAAAGAAAGTTTGATTATTCACACGGCCCGATATCGTGCCCCGGATATATCTAGTTTCTTTAAAGATTCCGGGGTATCCTGTAGATTTGAGAGCCAGCGGCGGCCTTCTACTCCTGATATAGACTCGAAGAACAGCAAATATCCCGATTCAGTGATTAATTTTGCTTGCTATGAGAACCACTCCACTTCGGGCCCTTTTGGCTCGAACGCCCCGTCCTCTGTCCCAAGTTACGAGTAATATCAGAAAATCTCCATTGACCTCGGTTGCGGCGCATGAGCGCATTGCAGTTTTCAATCCAAATGAGGCTCCCTATCCGTAAATTGATCTCCCTTTGTGAACTTATAGAGATAGTACTAACTAGCGTATAGGGAGGTTAAAATCCAAAACGGGCGAAAGGATACTCCGTATGACATCGGATCCCGTCCGTCTTCGTCAAAAATGACGAAGAAATCGAATGACCTTGATGATTCGTGAGTGCTATCTCTTCCCCTCGTAACCACCACTAGCTGATCCGAAGGAATAGATTTGTGGGCTTGTCTGGCGGGGAAATATTCAAAAGTATGATGATTCGGCATGGTGTTAATCAAATCTGTAAGGCCTCCAATGAAGTATGCAATTCCAACATCTAATCAGTGCTTATTTTCGACAGTCGGTTATCCAGGTGGCGCAATCCTTCCGGTTTTCGATGCAATATACGATTGCGAAGAATTTAATTTTGTCTTGCCCCGGCATGAGCAAGGTGCCGGACATATGGCTGAAGGGTATGCGCGAGCATCTGGCAAGCCGGGGGTAGTTCTGGTGACATCTGGACCTGGGGCTACAAATCTCATTACGCCCATGGCGGATGCGTTGGCGGACGGAACGCCTCTGGTGGTATTTTGCGGGCAAGTGGCTACAAGCTCTATCGGACTTGATGGCTTTCAGGAGGCAGATATTCTTGGAATGTCAATGCCATGTACAAAATGGAATGTGGCGGTGAGGGACATCGCACAACTACCTCGATGCATCAATCAAGCATTTGAGATCGCAACAAGTGGTCGCCCTGGACCGGTTCTGGTTGACCTGCCAATAGATATCACTGCTGGTGTTTTGCGGAAACATATTCGAAGATCCGATATTCTTCCTCCGATTTTGGATGCTCCTCAATCCCCTCGACAAGAATCGATATCCACCGTCAAGAAAGCTGCCAAACTAATCAACATCGCACAAAGGCCAGTTTTATACGTTGGACAAGGGATTTTTGCCAGTCCTAGAGGACCGCAACTTCTCAAAGAATTAGCCGATAAGGCTTCCATTCCAGTGACAACAAGTCTTCAGGGATTAGGGTCTTTTGACGAAAAAGACGCTAAAGCATTACACATGTTAGGGCTGCACGGATCTGGATACGCGAATAAGGCCGTCCAGGAAGCCGATTTGATCATCGCTCTGGGAGCCCGATTTGATGACCGTGTTACAGGCCACGTCCCCAAGTTTGCACCAAAGGCTAAGCAGGCCGCTGATGAAGGCCGTGGTGGGATTATTCACTTTGAAGTTGCGCCTAAAAATATCAACAAAGTCGTAGAAGCAACCGAAGCTGTTGTGGGGGATTGTGCGGCCAACCTTGAACTCTTGATGCCTTTTATCAAAGATACCGAGCGTCCAGGATGGCTCAATCAAATTTCCCAGTGGAAGCAGCGTTACGCGTGGTCTTCATACCCGCAAGCTAATGCTAATGGACTTGTTCAGCCCCAGGCTTTTATGGAACAACTGGATGAACTTGTCCGTCCGGTTAAAGATCGAACGATCATCACTACTGGTGTTGGACAACATCAAATGTGGACCGCACAACACTTCCGATGGCAATACCCTCGAACAATGATCACATCAGGTGGCCTGGGTACAATGGGCTACGGGCTTCCAGCAGCTATAGGTGCCAAGTTGGCGCGGCCAGATGCGCTTGTGATCGATATTGATGGTGATGCCTCGTTCAATATGACTCTAAACGAGTTATCGACGGCAAGTCAATTCAACATTGGCGTCAAGACAATCGTCCTCAACAATGAGGAACAGGGCATGGTCACTCATCTACAATCAGTATATTATAACGACCGCTTTTGCCACAGTCACCATCGCAATCCTGATTTTGTGGAGACATCTCGAGCCATGGGTGTACCGGCTGAACGCTGTTCCATTAACTCTGAAGTATATGAGAAGCTGAAGTGGTTGCTGGACAGCCCTGGTCCCGCACTTCTGGAGGTGATGATTACCCAGAAGTCCTTGTCTCTTCCAATGGTCCCTGCAGGTCGAGCACTTGATGAATTTCTGTTCTACGATAACGAAACCCTGCCTGACGTGGAATAAGTAGTCTTTGTTTCAGACAGAAGAAGGATTGCTGGTTGAGATATTTCAACACTATATATTTTCAAGCCTCCCATAGGGAGAGCGGCTTAATGAGAGTTGCAGTCTAGGCTTTTCTGCTAGAAAAATATATCCAGAGTCGTTGAAGCACTCTTAGTCAATTTAAATCAAAAGGAACTAACAAATAATAAAGAGATTAACTTGTATGTTGTGTGGTTTCCTTCAGGTTAAATATGACTCAATTTTGAGACATGCTCCCCATCAAAAGATAATGTTTCCGTGGTTCAGGCTGGCCGCGATCTATCTCATGCTTCTGTATCTATCTCATTTCTTTTAGATTTCTATTGGTTTCTTGCAAGTGCTGTTGTGATTTGAATTAATTCTGGATATCAAGTTCCACTTGCGCAAATTGATGTCTACGGTCCGCGAACATGTGAGCCAGCGTCGAGGTACAGTACCGCACTTCCGTGTCGAAAACTCCAAGTAGTTCACTATTCTCAAAGCCTTCCAGGGTTATGAAACTAAAGATTCCAATCTCCCATACCCATTCAGGTGAAAGTCCAATATCGACACCTGTCAAATGTTTGAATACGTATAGACATCATATGTTCTGTGTTAGTCTATCACGTTAAGCATCTCATAAGTTCTTATACTAACTTCAGGGTTGCTTTATATATATCAAATATTTGAAAGGTCCTGAATTCCTCATACTATTCAAAATAGATATCCGAAAGATAGAGAAAATTTTCATTGTCCTATATCTTGATTTTGTATCAAACCTTAGCTGAACTTGAAGAGCAAAATGTTCAAATTGTTGAAGCAAGGAATTAAAAACGACAAAAACAGACAATACGAGGGGTTGACCAATTCGTAAGAATTGAATTGTTTGTTCAATTTAACTAAACTATTACTATTAATAACTCCTCGTAATTGTTACTAGTACCGCGGAATAACTCAGTATATACGCTACTGGGTATCTTCCAACACAAATATTTATGAAAGATGTGGCGGGGCGTTTGTGAATATGTGTACAATCTGCATGGTACGTAACACTATTTGAAACCTGAGCTATAATTTGACCGGATTTTAGGCATAACTCCGTAATTGAGGCGAATTTGTTCATCGTGCGGGTTCTCACGGCAAGATGTCCAGTCCTCCCAATGTCTAGACAGGTTGCTTGAGAGGAGTTTGTTCAGCGGCCCCTCCTTGAATAGCACGGTTTCAGGCTCACCGAATTCTATATGCGGCCATACTATGCAACAGATACGCTAGATGTGCTGAGTCGATTATAAGAATCATCGGCATCATGATCGGATTGACAAGTGTATATAATGCGTCGTAAGGAGAGATGGATGACGCTACTGGAAGGAAGAAGATAATGAAAAGTGTAGGTTGAAGAGACGGAGAGAGGCTGATATTGGCTGACCTGGACTGCGTCGGGTGCCTAGACTACGCCATGCCACTAGGACTCAACAGAGAGACGGCGAGAAAATCTTTAGAAGTGCCCGGCAGCAGGTTTGAGGTCAATCGATGCCGATAACGAGAAATTGAATTGAACATGGTAGTTTAGATTCGGTGTTACAGAAGACCGAGAACCGGTGTGGGGTATACTAAGTGGGTTGTCGCCCGCTCTCGGCGTTCTTAGCCCTAGAGCTTATATCCGTAACCTTGACAGCATTGAACGGATATGGTCGGGCCGAGCAAAAACAGGAAGAAATTCTCCGGCATGTCCGGAACTTTGAAGAATTGAAGAACTAGAGGCAAGGCATCGGTATACCGCAAGTCCGAAAGGCCGTATGGACGGTCTTTAGTGAATCCGATTCAACTATGTATGATATGTAACAGAAAGGACCCTCTTCAAGGAATGAACGAAGCTTCATTTGTTCAACCATGTGAAATTGGCATCCATAAATCTTGCACAGGAATTGGGATCATCGGCTCCAGGGAGATCCTGCTTGATAATGAATCCCTTTTGCGACAAAACCCAAGAAATACATTTGTAGCTCTCGCGACTGTTCTCGGGAAAGTCAAAGCTGGCAGTTCTTTCAGGGATGACGGGAGTAATGAAGTCACGGACATAAATTGCTTCCAGGGAAAGTAGCTTCCATTCATCCTCTACCAATTCGAGCCGGGAAATAAATCGATTGTAGGAGACGCACTCAAAAGCCTCCCCGCCGTGTTGAAGGCGGATGGAAATTGATCCCGTTGATTCAGTGAGAGCTTTCTTGCCGTTGAGATGCACCTCTACGGGGCAGATCGTATGTATGGCGTTTGTGCCATCAGCAACCATACCTTCGGATCCGGCGACGAATCCATCGATGTCTCCCTGAAACCTGGCAGGTGTCTCAGAATCATCGCAGATGGCCGTTTTAGACGATGACTTACCAAGTGATATCGATACGTGTTTTTGACGCGTCGGGATGGTAGCAGTTTCGCAAGTTTTTCCACTGACAAGTATCCCTGTAGAAGCGCTCACGCACAAGAAGTGATTTGATTTGTGCCTCAATTAGCACCCGGTCGCTTGATAAGCTCATTGTGTTTTAAAAAAGGAAAGAAATAATGTGCAGCGTTAAAATCGACAAGGTTCTTGAAGACAAAGGCCGAACTTTTGTGGGTGGAGGATCGGCTGGTTAAATAATGTCCGCAGTCTTCCGACCCGATTCGTTCGGGAAACCGAGTTTAACAAATGTTCCAGATTTGGCGATATCCGCAACAGTGAATGCGTATTGACATATATAAGTAACTGGGAGAAGCATATTCAATACGTACAACTCCATATCAATATCCCCGAACATTCTTCTAACAATGACTGCCGCACCGAACGCCGACCTGGGTACGATCACCACACCGGGCCCGGGGACGAACTACTTGCGCCCGGAATTACGTGACATGAAGATAATTGGAGTCGAGGAGCATGTGATCTTTCCAGAATTGACCAACCGAATCCCTAATGAAGGCCTGGCACTTCACGCGAAGAAAGTCTTTAGCCAGCTTGTCAGCCATGACGCCCTGGCATATACCAAGGGCCGCGCCACCAATGTAGGGAAGCAAAGGCTGAATGATATGAACGAGAGTGGCGTCGCAATGCAGATTCTTAGTCTCGCTGGTCCAGTCAACTGTATGCAGATGGCAGCAGAGCCTGGGCTGGCGTTAGCACAGGATATCAATAATGCATTGAAACAGGCAGTTGATCGTCATCCAGACAGATTCAGAGCCCTTGGGGAGCTGCCATTTCACGCCCCCCAATTGGCGGTCACTGAGCTTCGCCGTTGTATCAATGATCTCGGATTCGTTGGCGCCATGATGGCAGGATCAGTCGGCTGTACCGGCAAATTTCTTGATGATCCGGAGTTTGACGAGCTGCTTTCGGAGTTCGAAGCTTTGGATGTACCCCTTTACCTCCATCCGGGAATCGCTCCTCCGGCAGTCATTGACACGTATTATACGTTCCCCGGAAATCCTCTATTGTCAGCGACGATGGCCGGCATGGGCTGGGGCTGGCACAACGAAGTTGCCGTCCACGTACTTCGCCTCGCCGTATCTGGAACTCTAGACAGGCACCCAAACCTCAAAATTGTGGTCGGACATCAAGGCGAAATGTTGCCGATGATGCTTCAGCGTTGCGATGCCATGTTTGATAAGCGTATATTTGGTCTGAAGCGCGAGGTGAGTGAGGCTTTGCGCAGCCAAGTGTGGCTGGCCATATCTGGAATGTTCTCGTTGCCTCCAACACAAATCGCAATTCAGACATGGGGGGTAGACAGAATCTTGTTTGCCAATGATTATCCCTACATCGACGCCCAGAGGGTTCCCGATTTCGTCCGAGCTTTGGGAGATGTGATCGGGCCTAGTGATTTACGAAAAATCTGTCAGACTAACACGGAGGCTTTGTTCAAGGTAAAGGCTTAACCTCTCGAGGGTACAAGATACAATAAAATCATTCGGGCATCAAGCAGAAAGGGGACATCAGTACTCTACGTAAAATCAAGGGTTGGTGACTGGAGGAGGACGTTATAGAATGGCTTCTAGAATGCGCCTTGCTTTCGTTCTAATTAGGCGCATGGCGTGTGGGTATGGCCAGGAAGTTAGCTCGCTTCAAAGGGCCATTGGCTCCCAGTTCCCCTGTTGCCATTTCAGAGTAGATATAATTCAACCCCACTCCTGCCCCCATTTGGCCAGCTCCATACCCAAACAAGAAGCCAGTAAGTGTCCGATGCTATATCTGCCGGTGAAAGTACTTATCTTCGCATCCAGAACTCCCGTCGCATCCAGAATTCCCGTTCTCTTAAAATTTCCTTATCACACTCGATCTTGGTGTTCGTAAGAAAGCTGAGCAAAATAGCGAATCCAACACCATGTTGTGAACTATCATCTACAGACTGAATGTTCGAATTCGTTGACACCTGACGACAAGATGGTTTGTTACGAGACAGATACAAATCGTTCTTCAAGAAATCTCTTGGGGGAAAGTGGGAAGAGCGCCTCAGTGCGACTACAATCCCTCGTGTTGGTCGCTCAACAAGACTTGCCACACCAACTAACTGATGGAAGCTTGGGATTATTGGAGTTCTAAACATCTGGTAAGGTCCATCTGCAGCTTTCTTCTCAGTCGCTATATTTCAAATTTCAATATCTCCAGCGTCAAATACAAATAGCTGATTAACTTGATGTTTACAAGTTAACTTTTATAGAAATTTGGTTTCTGGGATAAGTCATTTGCCGATTCATTCATTGCCGAAATATATGTGACTGGTCAGCATACTGATGTGTATTATTCAAGAGATCATACAGCCACTGCAGATTTAGTATTACATTTTTTGACTGATAAATTCGGCATAAATAGTGGGCGTTGGGCTTTCTTTTTAGGAGATGGATCCAGTCCGCGAGCGCAAAATGATGTTAGAAAATCATTGCAAGTGTCAGATCAAGAATGGAAAGGTGCAGCTGAGGTCTAAAAATAAGAATTCCACCGATATTGGCACTATATATACATGGCAATTTGTTGGTTATTTATTATATCTATTATATAGTTGATAACTATCAGATGTTGCTAATGGGCATTATATAAGAAAATAAAGTATTTGGCCTTGCGAAAGCTGCATTCACTGAAGCTAGAACTAGACTAGGTGTCCTTACTCTGAGATATCCGATGTATCCTTGTGGCTTGGACCCGATCATAAATGCCGCGAAACAGACACTTGATAACAAGGAAACTAAAAACCCTACCTAGCACGTGTTTCGGCGGAATTTATGCTCTTCGTATCAGCGAGTTTGGAGATCAGAAGGTAGTTGTGGAACCTAAGCATCCCTCCTCTTGTCATTTATTGTAAGTTGACTATTTGATATATGAAGTGGATGTATCCGACTTTTTTGCTGCCGTAACGACCATAATAGTATCTAGTAGTTGTTGGAAAGGAAGCTGCGCATGTTAGATTTGTATATAATGCTTATAGCTTCACTATCTCTCTGTGTCAAATCCCATTGAACAGCCAAATTCAACATTTCACACATGTTTTTGATCAATGCCTTCCGCTTCCTCGGCAGGAATTTGTATAGCTCAAGCCATGGCCAAATTTGAAAACTGGGTCTCTCGTGTCAAACGGCACATCCTCCATCTGAGCCTCAACCGCCTTCATAGAGCCTGGCAGATCATACGGTAGTCTCCCTTCCGGTTCGCTCGCACCGAACACAATATCGAGAAAAGCTCGACTGTCGCTGCCAAAGTTCGCCAATACGGCATCCGCTTGCCTGATAATCTCTGGGATCACAGCAGGACGGGCCATAGCCATGTCAACAATAGTGGGCACGGTTGAAAATATCCTAGACTGTCGATCCTTCTCGGTTTGGTTGAACTCAAGTGATCCAGCATGGAAGGAAGATTCAAATGCTCCAAGGCGAGGCTCATAGGGTGCATTTAATCGGAGAAGGGCGTAATCGGCGTCTTCTGGGTTGTCGACGACATGATAGTTGCGTTCAGTCATGAACGTAGCGTTGAAACCTTCTATATAGTATTTCGTCTCATCGGCAGTATGTAGAAGAGGGAGAATATCTTTTTTATTGCTGAGAAGAGTGTAGGTTTTTCTCTGCGCCTCTCTTCCCAAACGAACAAAATATTCATTCCCAACAACACGGCCGGCGACTTCTGCATCGACCAAGGGATTATCAAAGAGACCAAGGACAAACTTCTCTTTCAGGAGACGACGAACGGAAATATCGAGTCGCTCCTCCGAGACAATCCCTTCCTGAACCAGCTGGACCACTAATTCAGGACGCTCTTCGCCGCCCAACTGGTCGCAACCGGCTTCAATTATTTTTGTTACCCGCTCGAGCTCACTGAGGCCCTCAACACCCCATGCTCGCGCAGGAAAAGGCTCTCCAGCAAAAGTAGTGTCAGTAACGAGCCCCCAGTCGGTAACAACAATGGCATCAAACCCAAGCTCGTTGCGAAGCAGATCGGTGACAATTTGCTTGTTGAAAGAGAATGCAACGGGCTCATATTCTGTGCCGATAGGGCGTGAGTATGCGGGCATAACTCCACCTGCGCCTGCAGCGATGGCTGCCTTGAAAGGCTTCAAGTGCTCCTCGAAATTGCGGCCTGGATAGGTTAGGTTCTTCCCATAAACAAAGTGTGAATCTTCGCCATCTTGCACTGGTCCACTACCAGGGAAATGCTTAACAACGGTCTTCACGGATTGAGAGCCGAGCCTGTCCCCCTGGAACCCCTTGATATATTCCACAATCAAATTACTGGTCAATGTACTATTTTCTCCCCAAGTGTTGCTAATACGAGCCCATCTTGGCTCAGTGGAGAGATCAACCTGAGGGTGTAGTGCCGTCCGGATCCCAACAGCCATGTATTCCTCGCGGGCAACTTCGGCAAATTTCCTTACCATAGCAGGGTCGCGAAGTGCCGCAAGGCCGATAGTCTCCGGCCACTGCGAGAAGACGCCAGCGCTGAAGCCTGTGCCTGCGTTCTCAGTGAAGGCATGACGCGGATCAGTCGACACGGTGATCGGGATGCCGAGCCGGGTTTGCAAGGCTCGCTCCTGAAGACGATTCATGAATTGTGCCGTCTCGGTTGCATTGGTGATATCACCTAGGAGGTTGAAGTGCGACATATGCTTTTCTCCAATCATGGTACCGCTACTGTTGAGTGCAGAGACGCCGGTTGGTACTTGGTCGAGAGGGAGCTGCGTAATCATTGTTTGGAAAAGTTGGCCCGCTTTTTCTTCAATGGTCATGCGACTGAGGAGGTCATCTACACGCTGCTCGATACAATATGAAGCATTTTTGTAGATTGGATGGCTTTCAATCTGTCGCGATAAAATAGATCCATCTCTCGTGGTGGTTAGGGTCAGGCCCTGTGAGAAAAGTTCCGCTAGGGAGATTGCCACAGGAACAAATCGCATGATTAACGTGATGGGATATTTGCTGACACGAAGAGCCCAGGTCAACCGGAAGAATCTGGGATATTTATAATGCCGAAGAATCAGATCCGCATGAGCAAGGAACCCGCATCCGCATGAGCAAGGAACCCGCATTGGCCGCTATACTACCGCTATTAGTACAACAAACAGAGCGGTTTCCGCAACACCACCAACCCCGCAAAAGTAGATACATTCCCGGAGCAATAACGTTCCCCGGATGACGGATGAACGGGTTCATATGCTAATACCCCTCCCAAAAAGCTAAATATGCCGCTCTCCAAGACTGCCAAGAGCACCGAGACTACCACGGAGAATGGAATCCAGGTTGCTCACTGGTGTTCGGGATGTGGGGGATCACACATGTGCCTGCTAGGAAAATGAACGGTAAATTGTCGGCAACTTTAATATAAATCGAGGTTGCAAGACGACCATCCTGTGTTTGACCGAAGTCCACCCGAAAACCCTATTTACCTAGTTGCTGGTAGACACAGTCATGCTTTATGACGTGTGGTATCACAACAACTAGATTTACTTAGTATGTTTAGGTACTTGTCTCAGGGCTTCCAAGGAACAGCAATGAAGAGCAGCTCCATTTTACAAAACGCTCGGGTCTTCTGTCTGGCCAGTATGTTCGCACTTAGGAATGAAATGTGTTGTTTGATTCTATGTCTAGCAAGGAAAAGGATATCTCGATAATAGAACGTATTCTCTACGGGTTGTAATTCGGAGTCATAAAACATTTCGACTCTTTAGATAGCATAGCAGAAAATCCAAGACTCCTTTTTTGCAACATCGTAAAGGCTAAAATTTGGTACACGAGAGGGGGACCCATTCAATTCATCGATCAGGTTTAGCAAACCACGGTCCTCCGGCGCTTTCTTCATCGCCCTATTTAACGAGGCTAAGCAAGCAATCAACAGACGCTTTCCTGCTAGGCTCTTGGCTCTTGCTACCATGGCCACGTCGTAGCACCCACTCCGTATTAGTATCATAGAGCGCTTCCACGGAAAACAGTGTATGATCTAACAGAGACGTGCCCACCTGTTGATAGCATTCAATTCGGCTCCCTTCCGAACAAGAAGCTCAGCACAGCCGAGCTAAGGACCTGAGATCCCTCTGGCAACCCCACCGTAACTTTTTTCAGATTTGAGATTATAGTCTGAAAGCGTAATGCAATTGAGAGGTCCTGCAATCCTTGGCATTCAGTCACCAGGCCCATTGATCTGCACAGAGGTAGTCTGAGTCAGCGGCATGGCAGTTTCCGGGACTTTGACAGTAGGAGAGTGACTACTGTAGCCGGTTATTTTGCTTTTTGAGCCTCTGTCACAGTGAAGTGGAAACGGGAAGGTCAGTATATCCCTACGATAACCCAAGACTAGGCAAATTATTTCAGCGACGGTGGCACTAAGTAACTAGACAGGAAATCTTGAATGCTATTATATACTGTAAAATATATCACATCAAAGCACTGTCTTCGACTTTCGTTGTTTCGATAATACTTGCCCCTGACATTCTTTGAATAATGGATAAACGTTTCGGTCTCGACAGTTGCGGTGGCTGATTTTCGCGTGTCTCGTTTAGATGATTCAGGGATTCGCATCGCGGCCCGTCCAGCCCAGTACTCACAACCGATGCAGAAAGTTTGTATTGTCGCCATATAGCACTTCACAAAATTCAATATGGTCGCCAGTCGTCTACAGATCTCTGGTCTCTCTCCTCCTGGACAGTTCCTGGCCAATATCTAAAAGAAGATTCCTTACGAATACAGTACAGCAGAAATACTGACTGATGTATATGGAGCTGTTCGTGATTGTCACTTTGCTTAATACAAGACCTTATCAGGAACGGATTCCCCGCAACTGTGGATCTATTACCGAATCCAATGTGGGACAGTCCCTTAAATAGTAAAACAAGGGGCATCGCGCTCCGCTCGGGCGACGAAACCAAGTTCAACGGTAGTAATCGCGATTTACCGCAATTCTAATTATTGTACCGGCAAATTGAGGGAGACGATAAGATAGGTCTTGTTTTCATTGCATTGATTTCAGCCTCATGATCTCATCACTCGCAAACAACGTGACCTTTTCACCATGACAAGGCAGAAGGATCGTTCCAAGACAGGTAGATTGACATTGTTTTTTGCAGAAGTGACGGATCCTGACCTAGTACAGGTTGCACTAGCTGTCTTTCTCGAAAGATCAAATGCGATGAGCAACGGCCCACATGTCGGCAATGTGTGAAAGCCAAAATCAAGTGCTTGTGGGATATGAACTCCCGAATGCACGTCCAGAAAGCACGAAGGAAATGCAAAGCTACTACATACTCTACAGTACCTCCCGAAACTAGTCTCCCTAGTACCGATGATGGAGCTGGCAGTTATTCACATGGCACTGATTTCACTGGACAGTTTCAACTGCTAAACTGTGACCTCAACTCAACCGAGGTTTCTTCAGAAGAAGAAAACAACGCAGCTTTGCAACCCTCAGCAAGTTATGATATTATGAGATCTGCAGAAACTACTCACCTCTGGCATAATCGACGATACGGTTTGAGTGGTGACCTAACATCGGAAATCCCGAGTCCGATTCTATCTCATGTTTACCTCTCGTCCCTGCCATGCGCGAACTCAGTTCTACTTTCACATCGAGACAGGCTATACCTGGAATATTTTTCCACGTCTTCCCTGGTAAAAGTTCTAGGGAAGACATACACATGGAGCCATTTCAGATACATATGCGGTACTAAGGCCTCAGAGGAGGCAATGGTTATGTACGCGGTCATGGCGTTATCTGCCAGCGAATTGCACCAAAGATTCGGGTATCTCATTGCTCACGGCGAGGGCCTGCTCTACCACAGCCTGTCCTTACAACGTATTACGGATACCATCAGCAGTTTATCATGTATATCCACGAATATCGAAGCAGTCCTCAGTGCTTTATTTCTGGTCATCGTTTATGAGTGGAGGTTCGGATCATCTATCTCACACTTGCAGGACCATAGCAAATGCGTTCTTTTGTGCCTGAATGCTTTCTTTCAAGTTGCTGAGGGTCAATCGAGTCCCCCCATTGATCTAACAACGTGTCCTTCTTTTACACCATTTTGCGCTCAGATTTTGTTATGGATTTTGTGAGACGCACAGTATACCTCTTGATTGGCCAACCACTAACCGGTATTCTAGATATATTGATTCAAGTTGCATTCATGGTAATCTCTCTTTTCAAATTATGGAATACTGCCATGTTCACGGGGGGGAGTCACAAATGCAGAGTTTATTTAGATATGCTCGGCATTCATACTTATTCATACATGGAGAGCAATATCCAGCCGAGCAGCATCAAGACGATTTGGAGAATTACTGCCCATTGGAGCTCATTCATCAAGACTATCTTTTTCTATATCGCATTTGGCGATTGTTTCAACGATATCTTCGAGGAGAGTCCCTTCGAACTGAGTTACAGTCTCTATGGACAGAAATCAATATAATTCGGAAGGTACGCTATGTCTGTCTATCGCACTCATGAATTCTATGGAATGAAGTTCCTGTCTTACTTTCCAGGCATTCCGTCATTTATTTGAATTGCAAAACACTCCACTAAAGACGTTTTGTCAACGCCGGGCCTATATAACTCTCTGTGAGGGTCTGGCGGGATATCATTCTAACATTCTCCTCATTCATCGTTTATTTCCCTATACTGTTGTCCCTATGGAGATATATGATCAAGCTCTCTCGGAGCTATTCGACATCTGCTACACCATCCACGAGTGGTACCCCACTGACCCGACTTTGGGAATTGCGTGGTATCTACTCATAGCGGGCCTAGAAGGGAAAGACCGGATCCATCGACATTGGGCATACGAACAATTGAAGTCCCTGGGTGAAAAGTGGAATACATGTGATTGGGCAGGGGATGTGCTTCGCTTGGTACATCATTCGGAACCCAATTCTGGGTGGCCGGATAATAACGATAGTTTCTTGAGATTTATTCAACCCGTTTCCTGAATGGAAAATATTTACTCGGATCTCGCGGTTCTCCAGTCTGCCACAGCAGCCTCATATTTGCTATCATCCGACAACAAGTCCCACGCACATAGAGCAAGGCACTTTCCAACCGTGAGGCAAATTCGAAAAGCCACGTCACTTCCTGCTGCTTCAGTAAAAGACCAGTGGTGAGTGACGACTCCCTTTTCTTTGACTGGGATACAGAACATTGCATGTATTGCAGGAAGTACGTAGCTTACATCGCCTAATTATACATTAGTTAACACAAGTGACTATAAGCCATGAAAAATGGAAGATCGATAAAGAAGTTAGGAGAAGAATTCTACCAGGACTTACCAAAATCTGAGGAAGCCTGAATGTATTCAGGGTCTATCTTCAGAATATTCTGAGAATAACTGGCCATATGGCTTTGATACAGTCCACACAATGTGTCATTAACAAGAAGGTCAGAGTAGGCCGTTTCACTAGGGCTCGGTTAGGCAAGATCAAACAATTGAGAAACAATCCACTCACTCTTTCAGGTCCAATTCACATCCAGTCGCCAAGGCTCCAGCATTCAAGCATGAGCAGAGCCGTTGGGTTAAGGTTCTCAAGTCATTCATTTTGGGGGAACGACACTGCCAGGCAATAGAAGTTTGACCAGCTATAATGTTGGTTCTCTTAGGGGCATCAATAATAGCGCAATGAATCCGTTGTGTGGGATGTATCTGCTGTCGTAGTAGAGAAACATTGTTGTATCCTGCAACAACGGCGTCTAGTGCATTGATGCCATCCCATGGATTGGCGGCCGGATGGGCAGTCCTCCCCTTGTACTCGGCGAGCTTTGACTGTTTTGCAACAAGGCGAGCACCAGCTGCTCCAACCACACCGTGTGAGTCGTGATAGTAATGGCTCGGCATTGGATGGCTATCACATCTTAGCATCTGATATCACAAGAAGAATTACGATACTGTCCGGCAACGGCTGAGTACTCACGACATCAGGGCTGCATGCGCTTCTTGAAAAGCCCCAGCCTTTATCAGGTCGAGCTTTCCACCACCATGTTCCTCTGCAGGTGTTCCAAGAATCCGAATTCGTCCAGGCTGACCAGCCACCTTCAGAACAGAGGCGAGCGCCAGAAACGCTGTCAAGCTTGCGACACCGATAAGATTATGCCCACAGGCATGGCCGATATCAGGTAAAGCATCGTACTCCGCACAAAAAACCATCAAGCGACCACCAGATCCAAAGCTGGCTTCGAAGGATGTGTCAAGTCCATAGGCATGGCGTGTCACTTCGAATCCGAACTCCTCGAGAAGTGTACACATTGTATCGTGCGCAATGTGTTCTTCATAAGCCAGCTCAGGATTTTCCCAGATCTGATAGAGTTAATCCTTGTTCCAAGGTTCTTTGGGGAAATGACCACCTTTCTGTTTATCTCCGCAAGTCTCCTGGGTGACTTTTCGACAAAGGCATCAATGCCTGCCTTGATTTCTTCGGTAGCTGTCATTTTTTCCTGTTGATTACAAACAAAGTCAAGATTCGAGAAAACTAAACAATAAAATGGCTTACTGGGTGGTATCAATCCCCCCGGGTGTCTTTTGGGAAGCTCATTAAATATCTACTCTTCCCCCCCAATGCGTTTGCTTTGTATCAGTCCATTCCCAAATATAGTCCAGGGCAAGCTTGCTCAATGCCGACTGGACGACTGTCAAAGCATCCGACCCAATTACATGCGGATCTAGCTTGTGGAGCCCCACCGTACCAGCCATTCGGCAGATTGTAAATATCAACCGATCCTACTAAACTGATTTGCCCGCTAGATCTCATCGGCCAATCGGCAACATTGCTGATTTTCTTACAAACACGTCAGGATTTGATTGCTCTAGCAGAGAACTGATAGCCAGACCGGAGCTGAATCTCCGCATCAAATAGCCAATATCAGATTAAACTGTGGCTTTCAAAATAGATTATGAAGGCCCTGTTCGCTCAGCATTCCCTTTCTGGCCGGAGGAATGAGCGCGGAAGGACATAAATATATAAAGACTGTGGTTGTCTAGGCTGAGATAAAAAAAATGGGAAAGCTATAAATATCATTTTCCTATGAACCTACTTACAAATTGACATCATTTTGGTTTGCATACGTATGAATATCACTTGACAATGGCGAAGACGGAAAAGACAGGACCAAATCACCAACTTTCGGATATCCAAGCCGCTGATCTTCTGGAACTTCAAGCCACACACGAAGAAAATGCGAAACTCCTGCGAAAGATTGATCTTACACTCATGCCTGTCATGTGTGCCTGCTATATGTTACAACTTCTTGACAAGCTAACGCTCAATTATTCCTCACAACTTGGTTTGACACAAGATCTGAACCTCCATGGATCGCAGTACTCCTGGACCTCCTCCATCTTCTACTTCGGTTACCTTATGTGGACGTGGCCAAGCTCCTGGCTCGCGGTCAGATTACCCTTGGGGAAATACCTTACTGGAACCGTCTTGGTATGGGGCGTTATTGTAATGTGCCACGGGGTCTGTAACAATTTCCGAGGCTTCATGGCAGTTAGGTTTTTGCTAGGTGCTGCTGAAGCTGCGGTAGCACCTGGATTCGCCCTCATCGTGAGCATATTCTACAGACGCAATGAGCAACCACTACGTCAAGGCATCTGGTTTGCAGGGAATTGTATTGCGAATATTGTGGGAGGTCTTATCAGTTATGGCATCGGGCATATTCAATCTTCACTGGCTAATTGGAGAGTGCTTTTTCTTATTCTAGGAGGTGTTACTGTTGCGTATTCGGCTATCCTCTGGAAATACCTTCCGGACTCGCCTACGAAAGCACGTATGCTCAGTGAAAGAGAGAGAAAGTTGTCGGTTCTTCGGATGCTGCAAGAAACGACCAGTGCGATGGATGAAAATGACTTTCAGAATTATCAGGTCTGGGAAGCTTTGAGAGACACACAAGCTTGGTTGTTGGCCTTGTATACATTCTCAGTCAATATATGCAACGGCGGGATTACCACTGTGAGTGTTAGTGCTTTAACTTATAGCTCTTTATTAACCAAGTCATAGTTCAACAGCCTTCTAATCAATGGGTTTGGCTTTGGCTCACTCCAAACCCTGCTTCTACAAATTCCGATTGGGGGTTGCCAACTTGCCTTTTTAGCAGTCATATCCATAAGCGCGTCTGTGTCCAAAACTTCACGTTTGTTTTTGATGGCTTGTGGTTGCCTTCTATCCATGGTCGGGATGCTTTTAATCTACAAGTTAGATCATGCTAATGCCTATGGTCGACTGGGCGGAACATACTTGGCTGCAGTATTTGCTTCAAACACCCCTATGTCACTCAGCCTCATTGCATCCAATGTCGGAGGCTTCACAAAAAGGTCCACTGTTAATGCTATGCTGTTTATTGCTTATAGCGCGGGTAATATCGTTGGGCCCCAGCTATACTTGAGCTCACAGGCCCCTGTTTACACAGTAAGACTGATAATTTCCCGTTAAGAACAACTGTTTAAGAGAAAGAACTTGCTGACATAATATCCCAGACTGGGGTATGTTCTAATATTGCAGGGTTTTGTCTCGGGACTCTCTTTCTAGGCGTCCTTTTTGTATACTATCTTCTGGAAAATCGGAAACGGACAAAGCATTGTAACACTCTATCCGGAGTAAACACCGAAGAAGAGAGGCAGGAGGATTTCTTGCACATGACAGATCAGGAAGATTGGAGATTTCGTTATGTTTTATGAGAGGCGTTGTGTTTCCATTTTCTGTCTGACAGGATGTGAAAGCTAAAGAAGCAACATAAAAGCGCCACGAAGCCAATGCGAGTATGTTCAAAATAGCAAAAAGGGATGGAGAGGCATTGTTAGACTCATATCTCAAAGTTGCCGACTCTATCCTAAATGTAGTATATTAAGCCTATCAAACACCAGCTAAAGCTACATGTTGTCACCAATTGAATCCTGTACCCGCCATATACGTTTTGGACACGATGAAAAATCAAAATTTACGTAAAAAAAGAAAAAGTCCATTAGGGCATTGATGTCACGCGCTACAGCAATACCTACACTGCTCATTGGCAGACCAAAACACTTTGTCAAAGAACCTATTCTCCAAGCCGCAAGGTTGCGCACGGCCTGCATTCCCACGCGTAAGTTAGAAGTAACGTTATTGTCAACAGGCGTAGTTCTTTTCGTCCCGCAGTCGTCCCACAAACTACTTTTCCCTACTCAAAATTTTTCTGAATAGATTCGGGTCTAAATAGTTTCCCCGCAAATACCGCTAAAATATGCGGGGTAAGTTGAGTGGTGGGGAGTATCGGCCCACTCACCAGTAGGAGTATTACATGAGTAAATTGGCTCAATTGGGAAGGGATCTTATGCACATTCACTTGGATAGCTTCTTTTCGCATCATTCCTCTAACTACACGAGCCCCAAGGTATTCGGGAGAGTCCTAGCAGATAGCCCTAGATTGGGTGTTGCTTACCCTTATCCTTCTGCCCCATCTGGCCTGCAGGTATTGACCGTGCTGTCTAGAGTATGATTTCCCATTTCAGTAGGAAGAATCCATATTAATTTTGTCCTAGATTGAGTGGTCATACCTATATGAAATAGGGAACCGCTCTTGTGGTCTCGTCGCGTAGAAGGTTAATTGCCGACCACATCGGATCCACTTCGTCTCGCTTTCCTGCATCCGAATGAATGTGGTGTATCTACTTGTCGATCACACCATGGTTTTGTGAGTGAGCTCTGACATTAAGCCGGTCAAAATACGGGGCGATGAAGCCAATGGGCTCAATATCCAATGGCAATTGACAAACATATATATAGAGAGAGGGAGAGAGCCTGTGCCAGGTTCCAGTCACCGGGGCAGACGAAGGAAGCAACTTTTCGGTGCTCTAAAAGCAATCACATTACCAATTTTAATAGATCCAAATGATACGGCCAGTTATGAGACGCTTTCTTTCGGCGCTTGCCATCTTTCCAGGCCTCATCAGTGTTACTGGGGCGCAACTTTCGCATGATGCACCATGGCCGCTGCAGACGTACCAGAGCTCGACTATCAAGACACCTCTCATGGAAGTCACCAAGATAGGCCAAACGGAGCCTGGGTTTCTATTCATTTCCCCATCGGATATTATTCGTGGCGATAGCCACCCGGCCATCTACTCGGATGATGGCCAGCTGGTATGGCAAGGTGCGAAAGGGAACTACACAGCCCTTCAGCCACAGATGCTGGACGGCGAACCTGTGATTGCTTATTGGGAGGGCTTCCAGGGTGCCGGATTCGGATTTGGACATATTACTATACTAAATAGTTCATACGACGAGATTCACCGCGTCACTCTGAGTTGTAAGGACCAGAGATTTGTCACGGTATACGATCCAATGGAGCTGGATTCTTGCATTGATCTCCATGAGAGCCAATTCACCGAGAATGGTACTGTACTGGTCACTGCGGTCAATGTTACCCAGGCTGATCTAACCTCCATTGGTGGCCAAAAAGATGGGTGGATACAAGACGGCCTCATTTACGAGATTGACATCAAGACAAATGAAATTCTTTTCCGTTGGAGTGCTTACGAGCATCGTAACGAAGCTCCCATGGGCTATGACTGGGCTCCGATTGGGGCAACTGGCGCGGGCTCGGGTGTCAACAAGACCGATCCTTACGGGTATCCCCATCTGAATTCTATCTACAAGTACGGCAACGATTACCTCCTGTCGTCGCGGTACATGTGTAGCATTTTTTTCATTGCACCCAATGGTAGTATCATTTGGCATCTTCATGTAAGCGTTTAGAACCCAATGGACATGCTAGTACTGATTAAAAGAAACAGGGAAGGACTGGCGGTGACTTCAATCTTGGTCTTGACACAAACTTCTGTTACCAGCACGACGTGCGCTTTATGGCGCAGAGCCCCGAGCGTGTAACTCTGAGCATGCACAATAATGATAATACCGAGTTTACCGGTCACACATCCCTGACTACCGGCCTGGTTCTGCATGTCGAGCTACAGGGCTCTAAAGATGTCACAGTTGAGAGTCGGATGTGGGATGCCGCCGAGCCTGTGTATGTCGAGTCTCAGGGCAGCTACCAAGTCCTTAAGAACGGACATGCTCTGCAGGGCCACGGCGCCATACCTAAGATTGAAGAGTACGATGAGAATGGCATTGTTGTCATGCGCGCTCGCTTTGGTTACGATAATATCGTGCAGTCTTATCGGGCTTACCGATACCCTTGGGTTGGTCGCCCGTCTACCAAGCCGGATGCCGCTGCCTGCCTCTCCGATGAGGATGGAAAAATTGCGGTGCACGTTAGTTGGAACGGTGCCACGGACGTGGTGTCGTGGAAGGTCTACTCTGGCTCACAACTCAAGCAGACTGCCACACGAAACGGCTTTGAGACTACCATTCTCGTGGATGGCCTTTCTGAAAATGACTCAGTCGTAGTGGAGGCAGTGGGTGGTGTTGGTGATGGGACGCGATCAAAGTCTGTTACTGTAGGCTTAAGTTGCTAGACGCGTTTGCAATGATGCCAATCAAATATTGCATAGCTGTCCGAGGGAGCGGCTACGCACAGGGAGTAAAGGTGGATAGCAAGAAATGTCTGAATGCATATATCTGAGAGGCGAGGAGGGAACAACAAGAGCATAGGCCATAAGTGGAGACATCCAGCAAAACATGGTCCCAGATCATTTGCTAGAGTAAGAAAATTATCATCAGCTACAATCGTGTTTGCAATGAAATCACACAACAAGAAAGTATAGTCGATTCCTGCAGGAGAAGATTAGATATAAAAAACAAATTTAAAGTAGAGATGACTGTGTATTGAAGTCGACACTAAGAACGATAGGTGTAGACAACAATGGAAAGTTGTATATGTTACAGACACGGAGCCTGCATCTTTCGACGCCTCTCAGATCACAGAATTAATGAAATAGAGTCCCCGTAGGCATGATCACCGTACATACACCACTCCTTATCCATATTATGTCCTTAAGTATAGTCCGCCCTCTTCCTACGGCGTGAGCGGAAGTTATCATACGTAAGCCGTGGCATATCCGTAAACGCTCAGGGAATATTGCTATCCACTCCGAAAATTCGTGAATTGTGGATATTGCTGCAGTAACCGCAATCTCTCCGTAAGGAGTTAGGATATTAGCGGACGGTCCACTGATGTCTGCAAACCATATTAAATTCCGTTAGTTTGTCCTGGTGCGAGATACTACATGAGGTATATATCGCTGAATTACTTTTGTGTGCAATGTGAATACACATGTGTCTTGCCTGTATAACAGTGCTAGCTTTGATGTATTCCCTATTGTACTTAGAATAATCTCAGAAGTTACTGAATATTTGAAGAGCACGGAGATAATTTTCGAGTAAGCTTCACCACTAAATATACAATATTGTCAATGGGCGGAATATTTTTTATTTTTTATTTTTTGCAAAAGCGTCCCACGAAGGACCTAAGTAGACTAGGGCTATCCGGCAGTTTGGGGGCCGAAGCCACGCGGGACTTCTCCCATTCAAGATTAGCCATTGTGGTTTGTGACTAGTCGAGGAAACTGCACACAACAATGGCCGGCGTCCACGCTCCGGCGTACTGATTTTATAGCAGATGTTGATCTTCCGATAAAAGCAAATGTGCAGGTGCTGAAGCGGTGTCAATATATAGATGTTGTTAAGTTTTGTTAATTTCTCTAATCTAAGTTTATATATCACGAAGCAAGAAGTCAATGTCATTGCGCCAATACAATACTGAATTTTACACCATTGGCTGAGAACAGGTCAGGTATTACGTGTTCACAGCCCATTTGAATTAGCACAGTCTGAGCTAAGACTTGGTCGAGTAACCATTCATTTTCTCCACGATCTGCCATCTCCACGATATGTACCCTCTCCACGATCTTTCCCATTTCACATACTATGGTCCTTTTCTCCACACTTTTATCTCTTTCTCCTCAAAACGCTATAACCCTAAGTAGAGCTGTGGAGATAAAATGTTACTGGAGAGCTGCTAAGTCGGCTAGCAATAGTATTTCGACACTCCTGACACAAATTCATATATAACACGCAACGAAATGCAGGTCAATTCAATTACATACTTCATTTTCTTCCTCCCAGGTTCCTCTGCGCAAACCAGCTCTGTCGCGCAAATATGTTCACTATCCCATTTCTCTTAATAGCGGCTGCGATAGGCATTCTCTGGAAAGTCTACGCTTATGTGGGTTTTCGGAGTATTCCAAAGGGTTTGAAACCCCTCCCAGGACCAAAGGGTTATCCATTTCTTGGTAGTTTACTCGAGTTTCCAAAAACTTTCTCCTATCACAAATTCAAGGAGTGGTCAGACCAGTATGGTCCGATCTACCAGGTGAATATTCTGGGAAAAACTCATGTCGTCATTTCAAGTGAAGACATAGCGAATGATCTTCTTGCACTCCGTGGTGCGCATTACTCAGACCGACCCCCGATAGTTATGCTTCACGAGTTGATATCTGCCAATGGAAATTTGGGCACCACTCCACTTAACAAATACTGGCGAAACTCTCGGAAATTGAGTGCGGCAGCTCTTTCGAGTACCTCTCTCAAGAAGTGGAATGCGATGCAGATTGACGAAGCGGCACGGTTAGTGCTGGATCTCCTATCAACGCCTGACCAGTATGAATATCTTTTTGAGCGATATTCATCGGTGGTAACGCTCCGCCTTCTTTACAACAAGGAGGTTCCAATGGCGGAAGAAAAGGGCCACGTGAAAAGGATCGCTGCTATTGTCCGAACACTTGAACGGTCGGTCGCACCAGGCGCCTACCTCGTTGACTTCCTCCCTATCCTCAAGTATCTTCCAGAGTGTTTGGCGCCTTTCAAGGCAGAAGCGAAAGTCCTACATGATTTTGAACATTCCTATTTCAAATCCCTTGTTGCCGAGTCCGAGGAAGCTTATAACAAGATAGACAGTCTGGACAAAAGACCGCGGGGACTGGTACATATATTCCTTGATAACAAGCAAAGTTGGGATTTAAATGACTTTGAAATCGCCTATTGTATGGGAACTCTGCTCCAAGGCGGTTCGGGGACCACATCATCGGCCATGCAGTCTTATTGCCTTGCAATGTGGCATTATCCCGAATGGCAGCTGAGGGTACAGAGAGAGCTTGACGAGGTGGTGGGAGAGGATCGACTTCCCTCTTTCGATGACTGGCCAAATTTGCCCACAGTCCGAGCCGTAATGAAGGAGACCTTACGATGGCGGCCTGTGGTACCTGGGGGTACGTATTATTTACACTTTTATTGATATAATAATATGACACTGGACGACAGACTGACTATATGTTCGCAAAAAAGGCATTCCACACTACTCAACCAAGGATGATAACTATAAAGGCTATTTTATCCCCAAAGGTTCCATTTTCCATGCCAACCAGTTCGCAATGTTCAAAAATGAGAAAGTGTATCTAGACGCGGAGGGCTTCAACCCCGAGCGTTGGTTAAATCCGAAATATCCTACTTTTCAAACGCCACTGACCCAGTACCCAAACCTGAAACGCTTCGCGTCATTCGGCTTTGGGAGGCGTATATGTCCTGGCCTCGAATCAGCAGAACGTTCGCTATCCATCGAGATCAGCATGTTAATGTGGGCGTGCAATGTTGAGAAGAAACTGGATATAAATGGCAATGTGATTCCGGTTCCTTGGTACGACACCAAGCCAGGAAACAACACGGGCCCGAACCCATTCCATTTCAATCTGACACTGCGGAGCGGAAAAAAATTAGAGCTTCTAAGAACTTTCCTGGAGCAGGGAGTCCGGCAACAGGGCGGTGCAGGAGACTTCTAGTAGGCAAGATGTTTCAGCAAGTCGGATCCGAGGCGGAGAGCGCGGTGTTAAGTTTCAGGAGCTGCAGACCCCACCCACCCATAGTACCGTAACCTCTTCTCTCCCAGAATGTATTCGGAATCGCCTCGACATAATATAGGTGCATAAGTCCACGAATGCATAACTTTGCCAACAGTCGGTTTTTTGACCGCATGGATCATGAATCGCCCAAGTTATCTAGATTAGCTATCCGAAAAAGCTGATAGCTTTTTCGAAATTAGATGAAATACAATTGGATATATAGCTTTCACTATTAAGATTATCGATCTGTCATTTTGCTACAGTGTAAGACCAATAATGTTCCGGGTCTTCATATATTAGGCTTCCAGCAATATTTGTGCACCCCCCCCCCCCCCCCCCCCCCCCCCCCCCCCCCCCCCCCCCCCCCCCCCCCCCAAGGTTTTGATAGAGGTTAGGCCGTGTACAGTCAGGTTTACTAGCCTTAGGCCGTCGTCCATCTTCTTATTAATTCTAACTCATTGTATTTGATTAATCAACTGATAAGTGGGTCAAAATATTCAATGTTTGATTGGATGTAGAGATTATATCATCTTCTAACCGTCAACGTGTGTTTTCCTGGAAGTATTACTAGATAGTACTTTGCTCTTTATATAGAAACTCGTCCACCAATCTAACCTTTTACATTCTATTATGTCTCTGCTGTTTCTCCTAGATGTTATAGTGAACTTGTCAAGGCAGTTTGGTAATATATTGGGCTAGTATATTTTACAGATTCAGGCAATCCAGGGCTGACAGGAGGGTTCTGGTCAATTTACTATAATTCCGAGACCAATCGCTGGCGCTACAACCGAATATATAACAAGCGCTGGGCTACAATGAAGGCTGCTGATACCTTAGCAAATATAAGAAGAAACAGGCACATTTGAAGAAAATATCCAGTTAATCAGCCAACTAGCTAACTACTTATCTACTGACTATAGATAGAGTGAAGTTTCTTCTTCCTTCTCCCTTCCCCTTCTGAGTTCATTGCCCTATAATATTCTCCACAGGTCTTTGAAATGGTTTGTGGCCTTACGCTTTTTCAAGCTCTCGGCTATTTATCGCTCTTGCGAAGCCATCTCTTTTCCCTTCATGGCTAAAACCTAGACCTGAAAAGCCCAAGGCGCCCATGGGCTCGATCGGTTACCTGTTATGTCCTTGACTAGCTGCGGGACCCCGCACTCGATGTTCGTCCAACCGCCCCGCATTTCCAATAGCCCACAATCGCCCCACAACCTACTCTCCGCATACGGCCCACACGAAATTAGCCAGGCGGCACTTGCGGAATTCTAGACTGAAAAAGCGTTCTCGACCGACGAGTACATTTCGTCCTACTCAAATAGCCATGGAAGAAATTTTGTAATTTTTTCTGCATGTCCTCGTCGATGTCACCGGTCAGAATCTTTCGGGGCGCTAGGAAAAGCTATATTGAAATTTTTTATCGTTAGCATACGAAGTGTGAAAATGGACACTAGTCAGATGCCGAATAGCAGAAGGAAACATAAGTGCCGTTACTGCCATAAGGTTTGCCAAAAACGCGAGCACCTTGTCGTGAGTTTCAATCCCTATGATTCCAATGGCGTCAAATTAGGACACTCGCGAGCTAACATGTGGAATGAAGCGCCATGAAAGGACTCGTGAGCACATCTACTTTGTGCTTTTCGACAGTTCGCTAATCTAGTTTAGACACTGGTCAAAAGCCATTTGCTTGCGGCACTTGCGGCAAATCCTTCAGTCGGAATGACAGCCTTCTCAGACATAAGAATGTTCATCAACATATTACCAAGAAAATTACAAGACGAAAACAGACCAATGAAGACAGCGCAATTGAAAAGCCGAGTATAGACACTGAGGGACAGGCCACTAACCGGTCATCTCCATTCCATCAAATAGTGCCTACGGATCCCGTTGAGAGGTCTCCAGCCCCCGGAAATGACGAGTTTTCGGGTTTTGAATCTATGCAAATACCACTGTATACCGAGACCGAGGACTTCTTACAATATCTCCTCTCTGCTCCACTATGTTGGCCAGGAGAGGCGACGCAGAGTGGCAGAGCCACTCCGATTAATATGGGTGATGTCAGGGCTAACGTCGACAGTGTTGTGTACGATACCGATAGATATATCCAGGGCTGCCCAGCGGCAGTTACTCAAGTGGCCGCAATAGTGACAGATTTTGTAAGCCTAGCAACCTATTCAAGATTATTGTAGCTGTTGCATGAGAAAGATTAACTTGGATGAGTTATATTTAGACAGGAAGTTTGGCGAGGGAGATTCAAGCACAAGGAATAACTTCTCATTTTCTTGATTCCTGCCTACATATGTTCTTTACACGGTTCAACCCAATATTTCCGATTATACACGAGGCAACGTTCGTGCTGAAGGACTGCAGCCCGTTCTTACTTCTAAATATCGCCGCCATTGGCTCACTTCATATCGGAACTCACGAAGCTATCCAAATGGTCAGTCATAACACATTGGTCGTTCGTTTCTACGGCGAAATCACTAACGGTCTATTATAGGGAGAAGCCCTCTGGCGATTAGCTCAAGTAGCCGCATCAACCTCGGTGAGTAATACTGCGCATTCGACAAAGGGGTACCGTGCCTTACGTTTATTTTAACTAGTGGCAAAATATATCTGAATTTCAGAATGGCAATGATGGTCTATATGGCTTTCAGATCGTCACGACTGCTTTGCTCGGGCAGGCATATGCCATGTCTTCCTCGGTACCAGTCCAAGACCTCGTCCCCGCCGTGCTGGAACCTAATGGTGTATTTAGATCGGTAGATTAAGGTCTACTAGCCAAACGCTCCATGGCCTCATTTTTGCTTGGGCCAGGCAGTCGGGCATGTACACCCCTAATCATATCCCTTGTTCGGATACTCCGGATATTACTGCACCAATCGAGGAGAAAAAAGGGAAATGGAAGAGCTGGGCCCGTAGGGAGACGCAACTACGAACTTTACTTGGTCTATATGTCCTTGATGGGCAAATAGCGTATTTCTCAAATGGAGCACCTTCCGTTAGCCATGTTACGAACTCTCTTGCGCTTCCTAGTAAAGAGTCTGTGTTCAATGCGAAAACGGCAGAACAATGGATTGTTGAAATGCGTCATCACAGGGAACCCCTTGGCACTTTCAGGGAAGTTTTTATTTCATTGTTTGATTCGACTTCGTTTCAAGCCATCCGCTTCACGTCACACTTCTCGGTTCATGTTGCTCTTGAGGGATTGCAGGCGCTGGTTTTCGAGGGCTGTGTCGCCGCAGGCGCTGCCCTGGGTATCCCATCTCGCACTCAAACCAGCCAAGCTCTGCTACGTCTGTTTGATTATCACCTCGAGAAACATCCTTTATCCTTTGAGTCAATTGAGCTTCTGCTGCGGTGGCATACCATCTGCCTCAATCTAGCGATTTACTCTGGGCATCTCTGCCGGCAACTATGCACTCACCATGGAGTAGATCAGCATCTCTTCCCAAAGCTATCTACTACACCTATCTTGATTGATATTCATCGCTGGGTATATAGCAGTGACGCACGAAGGGCTCTGCTACACGCGTTTCACATCCATGAGTTAGTAGAGCGTCTGCCCATGGGTCGCGCGCACGCCACTCACATCCCATGTTCTGTATTCGCGGCAGCCACAGTATATGGCGCTTTTTGCACCGCTTCCCGGGTTCATATGTTGCTACCAGATTCTATCAATTGGAAGTACGTGTGGGATGAAACGTTAGAGCCTCCTTCCCCACAAGTCCATGCTGCATTCGAAAGTTGGTCCTTTATCCTAGGGCTTCCTTCACGTTCGGGGAAATTGTCTAGGAACTTGCGTTACTCTCTTTGTCTTCTACAAGGCATTATTCAGAAAATATCTTCTCAGTGGGGAGTGGCTCAAGAAATGTCAGCCATAGTATTAGCTTGGACATCCCGTCTCAGCTAAAGGTACACAATCATCAGGCAATACGTCAGCTGTATTTGCTGTTTGGAAGAAGGGGGAGGGGGGGGGGAGAGGCATTTTACAATTTCTTCAGTTACTTTGATACCTGAAATAGAGTCGAAATGGGCTGGTCAAATTCGAAATTAAAACGTAACTACAAAAACAAGTTCTTACTTCAAGGTCCAAAAGAGTAATTTGATTTCGTTCAATTTGCTGTTCTTAACATGAAAAATCTGTCTTCCGAGTTCCAATAAATGATTGAAATCAACTTGACAATGGAGAGCTTACTCTTGATGCCCTCATCTGGAAATTTTCTGGATTTACTGGAGCGTTTGCGTTGTTTTCTACTAATTCCATTAATCTTTGTGTTAAAAGCGCCAGATAGCGCAATGAACTGACCCGTATGGCCCTTTTAAACTGTTATTAAGGTATTTTGTTTGATCCACATTCCCCCCTCCCCAACCTCCCCTCCCAGAAAAAAAAGAGAAAAGTGTTCATGATGGGCAATAAATAAGACACAGATTTATTAGGCATTGGCTAAGCAATGCTTTCTGAAGTGTCAAAGCATACGGAAGAATATTTGTGGCCCGCCGAATGATGGAGTATGTAGTTTGATCGCCAAGCTGTGGATTGCGACCTTCATCCAAAGACACAATAGGGCGGTACCGGGTATACTTACTACTGTAGTGGGGGAGTATCGGCCTGCCTGCCAGTAGGAGGATTATGTAAGGGAATTGGCCTAATTTGGAAGGGAGCTTATATACATTCATTTAGATAGCATCTTTAGCATCACCCAGAGAGGGACACAGAGAGTCAATGACACGAGTTACAGTCTATTCGAGAGAGTGCTAGCAGATAGCCCTAGTTGGGGTGTTGTTTACCCTCCTCCTTCTGCCCCATTCGACCTGCACGTACCGACCGTGCTGCTTCGAGCATCCTATCCCGTTACACTACCTAGTGAAAGATGCCAAAGGCATAATATACGTATGCTGGCCCTTACTGCTCATATGAGACTACCAATATAGACACTGACAGAAGAGGCACTGGATAATAGTTTTATTTTGAGAGATCGTCAATCAGATTGAAATCCAGTGACCCAAGAAAGGTGATTGTCAGCTTATCTGATTAATGTAACAATCGAATTATTCGGTAACGATCTATACCAAGTATCACGTCACAGCAAAGCAGCTATTCCCATCATTCCTCCATAAACAACCCACATATAGCTGAATCATCAATCCCCGATAGATCTAGTTTCGCACGAAAGCCTATTTGGGATAGAAACCCGGCGACATATAAAGTCTTAACCCAAAGTGCGAGTTCCTGTCACAAAGATCACACAGTATTTATGAACTGGCCGTGTGAAGGACACTAATTCGGATGATCGGATTATTGTCCTTCAAACGGTTTGTCATCCTGATGTATGTATACATGAAACTCCACTAAACTTGATCCGTTTATCAATGTTCTGTGTTGCCTTGCATCCTTCGAAGGGCGTACATTAGACACTCATTTACCAATGAGCTTCGGCCCGAACGGATTTGGTATCACCCCCCGGGGATCTGAATTAAACACGTACCACCGGCTCCTGTGGGCAGGACCATAACCTATCTTGAAAAAACGTTTCAAGTGAAAAAATCGCAATTTCCATCTTCGCAGTGTTAAGAAGATAAACCGCTCTATCGCCGACCAATATTTTTGTCCAATATACTGCTGTAGCTTCTCCAGGCTCTGTCTCCACGATTAACAAATCAATATAAGAGTTCGATAAATATATTATAATAGATGTAATATTTGTTTTGAACATTTTTGGTTGAGGAGCAAATTCCAGTTTTGTACCAACGGACTCTCTGTATAACTTTTATAAAATTATGCCATCGTGAACACACTTATGGACCTGAGTCTGAACTCTTCATTTGTCTTTAATCTGACTAGGAAAAGACTCCCGTACGAGTAGATATGCTTGCTGTGTGTAAAATCACTACAAACCTGAGTCGATTGTTCATCTTATTATGTAATCCCCTGAACTCCGCTGACAAGCCATTACGCCAACACATTCCTTCGGTTGTCCTTGGAGATACCCGCATCCGCGTATATCACTTGGGAGTCATCGTCTTCGCCACCTGGGACTTATATTTATTCAATGCCAGTGGAATAAGAAACTTCTAGTTAACATAGAAAAAGCGTGCAAAGAATGGCTTGCACGATGTGTCGTACTAGGTTTACACATACTGTAAGTTGATTTGTAGAACCGATTTCAATTGAAGTATTTAATACTTCCGTGGCAGAGATGAGATAAATGACGCAATACAAAACCAGTAGTACCATGATGTAAAGTTAATAGCTATTGAACAATACATAAGAAAAACTTGTCTCTTGGAAAACCTTAGCCAACCTCTAGGATCTAAATACCATCTCAAGTTTGGCCAGAGCCCTTTGAATATTACTTCTCATTCTCAACCTACTCATCTAACTATTAGAAGTTGACTCTTATCCTATTGAGCAAGATTATTTCGGCCAGAATGCAAAGACTTTGGATCGACACGGATGATAATCGTCCCGCAACGCGCGATCTTGCCGCTGATTTCCAAACGCCTGAGAACATACCGATTGCCAAACAAGTCAAGGGTTCTCCTTCTCAGGGTTACAATGAAAATGCATCACTTTATTTTGTGGGAACGGCGACCACTGTCATGTGAGTGCACCCACACATAGCCAATATGGACTAGATCTAATTGAACCAGAGAATGGGGGGGAATTCGAATAATGACAGATGTGAGTAAATTTCTCGATATACCTAAAACGATGCCATGCTAAATTAGTCTAATTAACAGCCCAATTTCCTCCATGCTGGGGATCATGTCCATCTCGGCCCAGGGGTGTCGAGTCAGCGGCAAACAGACCCAGCCGTTGATCTCCACGACCTACCTCACATTGACTTGGTTTTGTTGTCCCACTACCACGAGTCAGTAATTTCATTTTAGAACCCACTGTTATAAAGTTTCATTTTACCAAACGCAGTTTCAAGTGCTAATGAACAGTAGAGATCACTTCGACCAGAAGGTTGAGTCTTCCCTCCGGCGCGATCTACCAATCATCACCACGCCCCATGCGCATTCTCATCTTACTGATAAAGGTAGTGATTCGTTTACGAACGTCTTTGCAGTAGATACTTTCGAGTCAATCATGGTAGATATTGGGGTACATACTATGTCGGGACGTGGTCAGCTCCGCATATCGGGTATGCCAGGGAAGCATGTACCGACGAATCCAGTGGTGGAGAGTTTGAACTCGATATTCCACGCTGTCAGCATCAAAAACAAAAATCTCTAATACTTGATTTTGTTGTCAAGTCTGACAAATCGCACAGGTGCCCCCCACAAACGGCTGGATGCTCGAACTCGGCAGAAATCGGCCTGCCAACCATGACTTCGTCTGTGGGTATAGAATTTATATAACAGGGGATACACTTATGGTCGACGATTTGAAGAAAATACCAGAGCTGTACAGGAACGAGCGTATCGATCTTATGCTAGCTCACCTTGGGGGCACAACCATTCCGTCGCCGACCCTGGCGCCGCTAGCCTTGATGGTCACAATGGACGCGAAACAAGGAGTGGAGCTGATCAGGTTGATACAGCCTGATCTCACGGTTCCAATCCATTACGATGATTACGATGTGTTTGCAAGCTCACTGCAAGATTTCAAGATGGAGGTTGAAAAGGCTGGATTGCAGGAAAAAGTTGTGTACCTGGATCGGGGAGATAAACTTTTATTTGCTGTTGCAGACTGACGAAGGCAGCAAGATGATGATTAGAAAATGCCCGTAGTTGATCAAGAGAATGTATATAATAAGGCAACTTCCGTTGACATTCCGATCTTTTGTTTCTCTAACGACACTCATTTTCTTCAGATAGTACCTTGAAAGTACTACTTATACGGTCCGATTAGAAGTTCAGCTCATGTAACACCAGTTGTCCAATCTTGCTGCCCGGAACAATTCAATAATCCATGGGAGCTACAAGTCAGTGCAGTGTAGTAAACCCAGACCAACACTGACCTAATCTGATGGAATAGTCCAAACGAGTGACCAGGACATCGGAGATTCGGCGTGTTTCGATATTGATCGCCCAGGGTTTCCGAACAAAATAGGCCTTTTCTTGGTACAGGTGGTCATCATTTCACTTGCTACGAATAATACCCAGAAGCCTTAGTCGTCAACCCAATATAGCCTTTCGTAGTCACAATTTCGTGTTGCAGAGAAACTCCAATTGAAAACCCCACATGAGAAGCGACAGATCATCCCCCTCTCGCGCGTTTACGGAACGCCTCATTCGTCCAGATTTGATGCGCGGAACCCCTTCTCGTCCGTGGACAACTCTTCGTCCATGGACGAAAATGTTCTCTGTCCCGGAATACATTACCCAGTTTTGATATAATGGAAATCTATAAAATGCAAAGGTTCGGCAAAGTCCCCAAAAGACTCATAATTCAGAGAACGCCCATACTGCGCAATGACCACCACCACCCTTAAAATCAAGTCTCGGTTCCCCGACCTCAATTTCGTCAAGCCTTTGCCAGTCGGGGCACACCCGAGGTACCAGCCATTTAATGTTCGATTTGACCCTAAACGTGTGGCCCTGCCAAAGGGCCATGCTAAAGAAGAGGGACGGAAGCAAATGCTTGTCGATTCCGTTGTTGACCGTGATACAGCGATCCCTTTACGAGATGGCTTTCACGTATACGCCGACATCTACAGACCAGTCTCTTCCGATGAAGTCAAAGTTCCTGTGGTGATCTGTTGGAGTCCATACGGGAAGTCTAGCATTAGCCTTGATGGTATTTGGCATCGTTCTGGTGTTCCAAGAGACTGGACATCCGGATATGAGACATTTGAAGGCCTGGATCCTGCAGATTGGTGCAAACGTGGCTATGCCATTGTGAATGTCGACGCCCGTGGTGCTCAGTTCTCAGAAGGGACATTCTTCTTCTGGGGTGATCAAGAGGCGGAGGATATTTACGACACCATTGACTACTTGTCAAAGCAGCCGTGGTGCAATGGCTCAGTCTGCATGGGCGGCAATTCGTATTTGGCAAAGGCTCAAGTCAGCTTTGCCTCAAGACTGTCTCACCCCGCCTTGAAAGCCCTGGCTCCATGGGAAGGATTTACCGATATTTATCGTCAACTCCTCCGTCGAGGCGGATTTGCGATGCATAATACCTTTATGTCAAAGTACCAATGGGGAATCGCCGGCAATTATGAAGTGGAAGACATGTGCCAAATGGTGAAGACTCATCCATTGTTTGACGAATACTGGGCCGGCAAGTATGATGAGGTTGATAAGATCAACGTCCCGTTGTATTTGTTGGGATCTTTTGCAAATCCCTTCCATGTCTATGGGTCCTTCGACACCTATCGCCGCGCAGGTACAACAAAGAAATGGATGCGCGTTCATGCTAATTTTGAATGGTATGAAATGTACGAACGTAACTCGAATGATGACTTGCAACGATTTTTCGATCGTTATTGCAAGGGTATCATGAATGGCTGGGAACATGACACACCTTCCTTGCGTTTGTCTCTTCACGGTTGCGGATCTATTCCGAATATCGTGGAAAGGCCAGAAAACGAATTCCCGCTTCGTCGGCAGCAGTTGGAAACTTATTACCTCGATGCTTCCACCAAATCTCTATACGCATCCACCCAGGACCGAGAATCTTCTGTTTACCATGATGGGCATGGCCTTGGGGCTTCTACATCTGTATGTCATCCACAATTGTCTGTATATTATCCTCAGATTAACCAAGGAGACTAACAACTACCAGGATTTTGTCCTGAAATTCAACGAGTATACTGAGGTGGCCGGCTATGCTAAGGTTCGTCTCTGGATGTCTTGCGAACAAAAGGATGATATGGATGTTGTCGTTCAACTCCGAAAAATTGATAACTCTGGTAACCTTCTGGAAGGAGTTAACTTTCCGTGTCCCGTGCCAGCAAGTGAGGTGCCGGCTGCTGAAACATCCAAGCTATTTGGTCCTCAAGGATTTCTCCGAGCTTCCTCCCATATCTCACGCGACCAGTCACGTTCAAGCTCGGATGGGCAGGAGGTATTTTATCGCCATGATCGCGAGGAAAAGATTCCACGAGGAACGATCATTCCACTGGAAATTACATTGTGGCCTATGGGCATGGTTTTCGCCGCCGGGGAAGGAATCCTGCTTCGCATCGGGGGTCACTTTCTAAGTGCGCCCTCGGTTCTAGCAATGAAGCCCGAGGAATCTGAGGATGAAAATATGGGACAACACTATATATACACGGGGGGGAAACGTGACTCGTGCCTTATACTTCCAGTGATTGCTAGAAGCAGAACGTAAACCAAAGTGTTGCAGTTATAAGTTCCTATGCGAAGTGCCATGTTCAACGCAATCGGTTATAATAAATTACTGAATATCATAGATTTGACCTCATAGCGAAAAAGTAAGGAATACTAAGATATTTCAAGGCAAATTAAAATTCGGGGTTTATTATTGTAGAGGTTGGCAAAAACAGTGAGAAGACCCTACATGAGTGAACGCTCCTCAGGACAACATCGCGAAGATACAACTTGATAGATAAGAAGGCGAGGTGCATAATTGACAGCACGAGGAGCTGGCTGCGTATGAATGGAACTGTCGAGCAAGAGGAATTTATCGCGTGATTCACGACGTGAATGTCAAAAGTGCGTGGGGCATAATTTCGTCCGCGGACAGAAACCGACCGTGCCGAGGCCAGGACGAGCAAATCCCAGACTGGCGGACATCGAGCTGAGTGTCAGAGACGTGAACGTCAAAAATGCACAGGGCATACTTTTCGTCCGCGGACAAAAATATGACCGTGCAGAGCGAAACCCCGGACCGGTGGACGTCGAGCCTAGTGGCTATTTATTGACGAGTCAGTAGATCGGAAACAACCTGTCGCACTATAAAAGGAAAAAGTTTGGCTGTTCAAAATCCTCTGCTAAGACATCCCTCTTCTCATACACCCGGAATTTCTAGTATCCATCATTGTGTGATTTTCACTTTTCTTCAATCAACAACATGTCTTCCGCGCCATTTGCCATTGACGTCCTCAGAGGACCTACAAGCAGGCGTGATACTAAGAATCTCGAAGCGAGATTCGCGCGTCGATCTATGATGCTAGTTAGACGCCTGCTAGGCGAGGAAGGCCTGATCGAGCTCCTGAATGAGGAGACAGCAGCCAGCAGCAAATGGTGGAGAGAGGTTTCTGTTAAGTCGAATGGAGAGTGGACGCCCGCTCGCGTTTCCCTTTCTATACGAGGGCTTCTTTCAAAGGAATTCATCCAATGGTTCATCCCCGCAGAAGGTGGCATGCTTCCGGAGCCGGAGAAGCTTGCTGCCCATCCTGAGCACTGGGTTGTTCGCCCTGCGGAAGGGGCAAAGTCAATGACCGTGTTGGAGACCTTGGGCGAGAAACCAACCCTATTTACCCTTGCTTTCGATGTTTCACCTCCCAATTTTGTCCAAGACGAGCCGACTTTCACCAAAAAGATGACTGCGCAAGGCTATCTTGAGGATGGCACCCAGATCATGGAGCTATACCACCAGTTCAGAGACCACGCTGACGGTCAAGGCTTTGATGTTGATTTGGCAATCTATTTTCCAGTGGCAGCCGGCGAAGACGTTGTTGAGTGCCATCGACAGCATTTACTTGTGGAGTTCAGCAACTGGTCGAAGCAAGCCTTTGAGGCAAGGTCAGCATGAGAAAATTCATGTTATTGTACGTTGGTTTTGACAGCAGCTCAACTTGCTCATGTTTCTTGCTTGACATTGACATTCCAGTCTCTTTTGTATAATACATCATCAACACTCGCCTATAGACCGATGAACTGTGTACCGTTTTTGCTAGTTTTTAGACGATAATTTAGGTTTGAAGCAGACTCCTACAACCCTCCGCAAAACATGTCTTCAGTAGAACTCCTAATGCTATCCCATTGTGCATTGTCGTCCTGAAGACAAGGCTCCACCGACGTATTGGCATCAAATATTTGATCCGAGAACGGTATTGTCGCATTGTGAAGACCGAACGCTGACAACATTTGCATCGGCCAGGAGCTCTCAACTTGAGAAAAATGATCGTTGCGTCTCACTTGAACGCTCCCGAGAAGTGGAGCATGAAAGGCTGATTTGCGTAAATCAAATCCGATCTCTTTTTCTTGAAGCAGATCATTCAGCGAGCACAGTGTGGTGAAACCACTATAAGCAATCCCGCAGCCAAGCTTGCAATTGGACTTTTCTTGGAGAAGTTTGATGACTTGTCCCACCTCATTACTGGCCTTTACCTTGTCGACACCCACATCCGAGAAGGAAACGGAAGACATGTGAGACATAAGAAGAAGAGTTACTGCCGCAGAGAACGCCTGTAGGTCTAGAATTTCGGAAAGAAAGAGCCCTGGGGGTAGCTTCCTACCCAGAAACTGATATTTCTGCAGCATTGACTCACATGCGTCGATGCAAGCCAAACGATTGAAATAGTTTTCGCCGTCAGGGCACTGCCGCAAAGTCAAAGGTAGGTGAATCCTCATGGCGACGTAGTAATGCAGGAACTGCACTATATGGTCAAGATAAACATTGTTTCGATCATATACGCCACCTAACCACCAGGTCTCTGGGGTTTGAGAGGCGAGTGTCTTCAGCTCTCTGGAAAGATCCAAAGCAAATGCACAGGCGTCCATTCCGGGTCCATTCAAGATGCTGAAACGATCTAAGTCTTGAACCTTGTTGGCGATATCCGTCAATCGACAAAGATATACCTGATTTTGCACAATGCCGTTGACTGATACAACATTGGCCGTTGTTCCTTGATGGCAACCAGTGATTGGGGAAAGATTTAAGATCATCCCCAAAAGTCTGTCCGTGGCACAGATCAGATCCCATAGCTGAACTTTACTAATCTGCCAATCATCAACAGGATGAGTAGCCATCTGAACTTGGACGGTCTGAACCATATCAGGAAGTCCCATCAGCTCTGCCATCGCAATAGCATGTCGCAGTTTCACCCACGCCCTATGGAAGTTCCCTCGTCCTATTTCACTGTTATAATTGTCAGATGATGACCACGGCAAATATGCAAAGAAGAAAGCACGCTCACAGCCTTATGCACTGCATGGATATTGAAAGCCCATGGATTGATCCCACCAAGATATCATGAATTAAAATGTATTTTTCTACTGTTGCAGATATGGCCCTCGAAAGCGATTTTCGACGTTCCCTTCCACTCAGCCGACCTTCCATGCTTGTATACTTGGGTGATAGCTGTTCGGCTATTAGAGCAACATTAAGTAACCACGATGCAAGCCTAATAGTGTCGATATTTGGACAATGCATCTCCTCATAGGAAGCAATTATCTCTTCCCCACATTTTGCGCCGGATGGCAATGGAAAAAAGGAATGGAGCATAGTAAGCCACTCAGAAGCTGCCGCGGTGTAGATACATACTTCATCTTTCGGAGGGATCAGTTTCTGTAGCGAATTTCTTGCAATGCTCAACAGACGCACAGTCTCTGTCTTCCCCTGGCCCAGTATAGCCTGGCTCGTCGAGGAGCCTTCAACGCTGAGCCAATCGTTCTGAAAGAGCAAACGTAAATGGAACGGTTGTTCTCCAGTTGACTGTTCAGAAGCAGAGAAATCCCCATCCGAGATATTTCGTGCCCAGGTTTCATCCACATTTAATGCCTCTTCATGTGTTGTCCGGACATTGGCTTTCTCTTGCATTTGAGTAAGAGTCTCGGTCAAGCTGAAAACTTTGTTTTCAAGTTGGGCGATTCGCTGTTTTGAAGAAAATTCTTGCCTACCGGTTGAGCCGGAGGTATATGTTTGCGCAATACACTTCGAGCCTTGTTCTTCACACCTACGGCATATTTCTGCATGTTCAAAGCTTCGAATACAACGGATTTTCCGCCGCCTGCCTACTACTACTAAGCAAACGACGCGACGTCGACTACCACAGAGTCTCGACACTTACATTCAGTACAGCTTTTGGCACCTTTCCGAATTTTTTGGACTTGGCCTGCCGGCATGACCTTTTTCATCTCTGAGAATTTTTTCGTGTGGTTCTCAGAAGGATGGGTCAAAAAAGAGGGGATGAACGGAAGTCCGAGAATATTGGTCCGCGGACGAATCTCACCAATCACATGACAAACAATACCCTTTGACAACCTGCGAAACAAAGAGATATCGTATTTATCGTAATCTGCACATTGCAATATATCGTTCCAAAGACCAATTAGTTGACTATATTATGCGTCGTGATTGTCATAGTGAACAAACAGAGCGGGTCTTAGTTTCTTTGACGAACTGGTAGTAAGAGATTTAATTAGTCGGCTTTTCACTAACTATGTTGTAAAAACTGTTCGACAATCAAACACAAAACGCACCACTAGTTGTGTCAGTCTCCCAGTCTTCCTGAAATGTGAAATTCGAACGAGAGCCAGACCTCACGAATGATGGGTCTGTGCCTGTCTCCATGTTTCATCATCGATGAAACATGGGGTGGAAGCCACCAGTGAATCGCAAATCATTTCGTTTCTCAAATCACAATTGATCGTCACTAAGAATCTGTTTATCCTTAGACCCGATGGAATTGCGGGACCGGAAATGCGGGACTACACGGAGGGCGGATCAAAAACCTTCCAAAGGATATAATGGAAAGCTGTGGGTGAGGTAAGCAAAGCCTGAACCAAAATTTCCAGTAATGTCACCGGTCACGAGGGAGTCTTTTCCGAACCAACTGTGTAGCGTTAGATTAGACCAGTCGGAGTGAATCATGAAAAATCCTGGGGTATCATACTGAGCGTCATGATTGAAACCAAACCCCGTCTTTTCCAATCTCCGATATCTCTAATCCCCGCCACATTTCTCGTTTTTCCCCGCCACATCACTTCATCTATCTTCGACAAACTACACGATGGCCGGGCGTCTTCATGCTCGTCGCCAGCGTTTGTGTTCTTGGTGCTCAAAGTCCTTTACTAAGGATGAGCACTTGGCACGGCACGTTAGGACACACACCAGGGAGAAACCTTTCGCTTGTACCACATGTAAAAAAGCATTTAGTCGCCAGTATGTGTTGTGGTTTACCCTACCATTCCCTCCCTCCTTGGTAATTAATTAAATACTGACTGAGCTTCAGTGATTCTCTTCTGCGGCATGCAAGATCTCATGGATCACCCACTGCTTTTCCCGCTACTAGTGTGGCCCATAGTACAGGAAATGATGACATACAACGCCCACCGATGAACAATCACGATGAGCAAGTCCCTCAATTCAACAATGACTATACAATAGGTACCCATGAGACTCCCGTATCTCTAGACCGCCTTTCTTCATCAGGATCAACGTATCCAAATGCTGTTCATCCCGAACCGGCATTGCATCCCCTGACTTATTCTGCAGAACGCTCGACCGCGGTGGATTCGAATATAGAAGAATTGACGCGGCGCAATTTCGACGCAGCAGTGACTGGACTTCCAACACCAGGTACCCAACCTCATTTGACAGGGGTAGATCCGCCTCTACGTAGCCCTAGCCAAGACGGGTCTTGGGCCTTTGGCAACGCGAGTACCGGAATCCCGGCATGGTTTGCAGATGATGACTTTGACCTTGGTGCTCTAAACTCGGAGATCCTGATGTCAACTGCAAATTGGGCTCTGCCGGTGAATTATGGCCAATACCCGAATGAGCCTGATTGCAATCCTTTGCGACCGCTTGTAGAGAATACACTTCCCTCGCGGGAGGATCTAGTACAAGCGCATTGGTACACATTCATGGGCGCAACGCGGACTGGACATACCACCCCGGATATGGGTTCAGAGCCAACGCAGGTGGATGAGGCATACCGAGCTAGCCTAGCTGATAAGCTTCGGCCTTCTATGCCATTCTTACCACTCCCTTCCACGGACTTTCTGGTGGGTGTTTCCCCCCTCCCCTGATTCCTAACCTCAGCTAATCAGATAGAATGTATGCATTCAAATGTACTTCACAAAGTTTCATCCCGTGTTTCCAATCGTCCATGCGCCAACATTCCAGCCGTCTGGTAAAAGCTCACTTCTGCTATTATCCATTTGTTCCATTGGGAGCCTTTTCCTGGGATCTTCACACGCCGCATCCATGGGTATCAAAGTGTTTGAGACTCTAAATAAAGCGATACTGTCAACTGTTAGTGTGCCAATATTGATCTCTCGGAGACATTGACTAACTTCGTATAGTGGGAAAGGTATTTCACGAGACAAGGGCCTGAGACAATTGCTTTGATACAGGCGGCTCTCATAGGCCAGACATTTGGACTGTTATCTGGGGTGAGACATCTTCGTATCTCTGTTTTGTTCAGGAACTAATGGCCATGATCAGAGACAGAAGGATTTACTCACTGCACAGACATTTCATGGTACTCTTCTTGTAGTATGTAATGCATTACTTCCGCCTTTTGGTTTTGTTTCATACTCACAATATGACCAGTGGGCTAAAAGAGCAACGCCGTCCAATTTCAAGAGGGCATCTGACTACACAAGCCTAAGCGAGGTCTTACAAACACCACAAAAGGCTTGGAAGAAGTGGATTCACGCAGAAGAACGGAATAGGTCAGTCGAAAGAAAAAAAAAATATCCAGCTTCATTCAGGGTACTAAAATTGTGGGTCAAGACTACTAGCGGGAATATACGTTCATGATGTAGAGATCTCAGAGCTGTTTTTGACTGACACGTATCTGCGACATTCGCCCGAAAAGCTCCCACCAATATCTGATGACGACCTGTGGGCTGCAACAACAGTAGAAGAATGGAGCGGAAATATGATGAGCCGCCTATCGGACTCAAGTATACATGAAGCCCAGTCAGGGCCACCAGACACAACAGGCGATCAAGCGCCTTTGCAATTGCCGCTCCTTTCCAGTAGTGGATTCCACGTGTATCTCAAGCTCGAAGGGCTCGGCAAATTGATATTCGAAGCCATCAAGTCAAATAGCCCAACACAGCGAAAATGCTGCGAGAACAAACTGTTGGCCTTCTACGAGTCGCATATAGGATTCGCCAAAGAACAACGCCCAGATCCATTCTGCTTGCCCATTCTATGGCACTCGATCTTCTTCTCAATTTACGCTGACACACATCGACTGGAACTGGTAATCGGTAAGGAGGGATTCACCGAGGCCCAGAACCACACATCCTACGCCCGCTCCTGGGCCTCATCAGCAGATGGTAAACGCTGCGCGCTCCACGCCGCACTAATCTTGCGCGAACTCGGACAGAAGACAATCGGAACTGAACCACCGATCCATATCCCGCGAATAATATTCCGCTCAGCACTGATTTGGTTCTGCTATACCCGCTTTGGATCTGACACAGCAAACTCCGAGCAGAATGTGGAGTTTCCAGAGCTGCATAAGATAGGTCTCGATTATAAAAAGTTGTTGTTTGAGGCGAATGGGTTCAAAAGCTCCCGACCTAAGACGGCTGACTCGAGCACTTTCTGTGGATTAGTGGATATCTTGCCAAGGACCGGCCATTGGGGAATTTCACAGTTGTTTACTTCAATTTTGAATTTGCTACTTCCTGATGTTCAGGATGACGAGAGATATGGCCGGTGATGGGACTATTCGAAAGACAGTGTACTTCATTCAGTGTCAATAGCATCCTTTAGGAAAGCGAATATCTTATACAAATTCTTTGACCTCAATAAGATTTTATTATTACACGAGTGACACAAAAAGGGCCTGAAGATTCATATTCAACCGGCCTTTCGTTATGGTAAGGCATCAGGCACCCACACAGGAATCATCTATTTTTTAAAGCTAGCTCTGCCGATATTCCTCTCTTCTGTGTACTTGTGAATCTTCCCCCCAAGATCTCACATATAGTATATAACTACGGGGCCCTATCGACGAAGACAAATATTAAATCCCGTGCGAGGTGCTTGATATTGATTTTGCCAGAGATTATCGGATAGGCCCGTATGCAGATACAACACATTTTCTGACTGTAGCTTTTGACGCGGAAAAGAAAAAATAATGCTACACACATCAATAATGAAGCTCTAGGTAATTAATTTCAAGCACCTAGATAGGCTACAGCCTCTATAACCTCTTTCTCGAGCTGAGAAGCGTCATCACAAGCAGCGTATACAATGCGGTCCGGTCGAACAAGGACGAATTTGCTTCCACCTAGCGCTTTCGCAAGTTGGTGGGGGTCATAGTATTCTGGCACAGGTCTTCCACGACACAACGGTGACACAGCAAACTCTTCAGTGGTAGCCAGACAGTAAACTGAAGAAACGTCTAGCGTAAGAGACTCCGCTTCCATGTCTAACCTTCCAACAAGGTACGTGACATCAGCGTAAGGTATCTCTCCCTTAGAGGTTTCTTCAATTCGGGATAACACCTCGCGCGCAACATTCACCTCATTCACGTCATTCAAGTATACAAGAAGCTGGAAGAGCCCTTTCTTCTCTTTTCCAAAGATGATATCATCAGAGAAGAACACGTCATCAGACTTTCCAATAGGCTTACAATAAACCTGTCTAAGAATAGTACCTCCCTTGTACGCTGGATCAAAGGGTAGTCCCGGGAAGTACTGATATGGTACCATCCCTTCCTTTCGGCGCCCCAGTCGCAGGTCACGGGCCCAACTTGGAATGAAGTGCATGAAGTACAAAGACCAATCGCGGAGAAAGATTTTTAGGGGATTGCCTTCGGTGACAAATTGACCATTCTCAATCGTTGATGAAAGTGACCGCTCAAGTTGTTGTTTCCGCTCGATATACCACGCCGATAAGACTTCTTCGTGGTTACTGAGCTTGGTTGACGGACCTTGTCGGCAGAGAAGGGCAAGACGCCAGGCTAGACTCGTGGCGTCGCGAAAGCCAGATGCAATCCCCTGGCCACCAACTATAAACTGTTATTATCCTGTATCGGTAATGTTGCTATTGATATACTGACATGGTGGAAAGACATGTGCTGCATCGCCGCAAAGAATTACGCGACCATGAGACCATCTATTGCAACTTCGCGCAGCGAAACGGAATGGTCGTGACCGAAGAACGCGGATGCAGTCGTGGGGGTATGCGATATCTTGCATCAACCTGTGAAAGTCAATGTCGGCGCTCAGTATCATTTTTCAGAAAGTCTAACTTACCCATATTTACTCCCAGGGTGTGTGATATAGGGATATACGACTTTCTCGATATTCTCAGGATTGGACATTTCTTGTCCGTCTTCACCGGGAAGCACAACAAACTCAAAGCGCCAGAGTCTATCTGCTGGCAAACCAAAACGTCCACATACAGCGGGGCGCTCTGGATTACAGATGAACCTGAAACTCTCTGGGAAAAAGATGTCGTAGACTTCCTGCGGTTTATATCCTAGCTTCCACAGCGGAAAATCAGGGTGCGTCTTTTCTCTAGGGAGTAAGATCTCCCAATTCAGTGCCACCCAAGTTTCATCGTAGAAAGATCTAACAGCGGTTAGTATTTCACTAAACCAGGGATACATTCAAAGACTCGACTACTCACTGATGTGCCGGTTCCATACGGATACCCAAAGGCTCCATAAAGTTCTTTCTGGTAAAGCCTGTTTTTCCATCGGCGCCAACTAGAAATCGAGACTTTACATTGCGAATTTTGCCCTGCGCATCGCGATATTGCGAATAGACGTGATCTCCCTCCTCCCGAATATCGATCATTGTGGCGTTGATTTGGAGCTGACAGAAGCTGGAAGAGGTCATTGCGTTTCGCAGATATTTTTCGAGAACTGGTTGCTTGTGACATATGAATCCAACATGGCCGGTACCACCTTCGGTCTGTATGAGACGAATGAGTAAGAAGATTCTAATAGGGGATAGATATACAAACCGTGCTATAATCCATTTCCAAGAAAGCCTTCCGGTCAAGGACTTTCTCTTTTCCTCCAATGAACTTGAACTTGCCCATGCCTGACTTTGATTTAGCAAAAAGAAAAAATAAAAAGTGACGAATTGAATATCCTCACAGGTCCCAATGTCAGAATAAATGGGGTCATAGATGCCAGCGCCCTGCAGCGCCCGAATTCCATCCTCATCTAGCGCGATACCTCGCGGATCCGTAGTGATCTCAGGCTCCTTCTCGATCACAACGTGCGGAATGGACATTCGCCCAAGGTACGCAGAGAGCATAGCCCCAGTCGGACCGCAGCCACAAATGACCACATCGGTCGTCTCACAATCAGTATCGGCCATGTTCTTTGTTGAATACAACGGAACATTGACATTGCTAACGGGCGGATACGCATTAAAAGGATTCGGGGTCCGGATTAACCATGAGCGAGCTATGCATATTCCCCCATTGCATCCGGCTGCTACCCCCAGATTGCGGGACGGGTTTTGCATACCCCATGTTTGTCTTTACTTGTTGCAAATATTTATTCCGTAAACCCGTAGACTGTTGTGGGGTCCGAGAAATCAGCGGGGAATTGTGGGGTAGGCGGGACCTTTGGGAACAAGTTGGGGTGTGATACCAAATAAGGGCATTGTCTCAGGACAATTATAAGGTAACCTGAGAGATCGATCCAAGTTAAACTACAGGCTTGCTAGCTTGGACTAGACTCAACCCAAAATTTGATCATCAACATGGTCCGTTTAACATCCTATCTACAAGTCTAATTCTAATATGTCGGTCTAGAGTATCCAATCAAATCACGGTGTCTCGATTGCCGACATTACCGCAGTCGGCCCAGAGGCTGAAAATATCTCTGCATGGCAAGCAAGATGTAATATCAAGACGGACTCACAGATCCGTTTGACTAAGCTGGCGCATATGCGCTACCAACACCCAGATCTGGATGAGATTACCACTTTCCTTGAAGGTATCCTATTGTAATAACTTTTGTGAAGGGATCATACATTTATATATTCACAGATTTTGGTATGACTATCGCAAAGAAGACCGATGACGAGGTCTGGTATCGGGGTTATGGAGTAGATCCCTACGTATACTATGCGAAGAAAGGGGAGAAGAAGTTCCTCGGTGGTGCTTGGGAAGTTGAATCTTACGAGGATCTGGAGAGGTAAGCGACGCGAAAGCAATTATAAATGACAGAACAATTACGCTGACACTTTCAAGAGCAACGAAGCTTTCCACAGCGGGCGAGATTCAACTTCTCACAGATGCCCCCGGAGGAGGCCATATGGTGACATTGATAGATCCCCAAGGATTCCCCATGAACCTTTTTTATGGACAGACACCTGTTACGCCGGGCACCTACCCAGATAAGCTCATTGCAAACTACGAGGTCGAGAAGCCACGAGTGCGAAGGTTCCAACGCTTCCAGCCTGGGCCGGCTGCAGTTCACAAGGTTAGCCACTCTTCCCTTTATCATAAAGATAAACGCTCATACGTTTTAGCTTGGACACTACGGCGTTTGCACCACAGACCTCCAAGAACTTGTCGACTTCTACACGCGGAACTTCAATATCGTCCCAACAGACTTCCTCTACGTTGAGGAAGAAGGCAAAAAGAAGAACGTCGCTCTATTCGCCCACGTCGATCGTGGCGAGAATACCGTCGATCACCACTCGTTCTTCATGAGTGCGAACCCGACAACACATGTGCACCACTGCTCTTTCGAGGTTCACGACTTCGATACTCAGAAACTGGGCCACCAATGGCTCGCGAAAAAAAACTATACATCTGTCTGGGGTGTTGGCCGACATATCCTTGGAAGTCAGATTTTCGACTACTGGTGGGATACCACAGGAAATATGATCGAGCATTACGCGGATGGAGATTTGGTCAATAACCAAACTCCGATAGGGTATATGCCTGCGGGTGATGAGTCGTTGGCTGTGTGGGGACCTGAAGTGCCGTCTTGGTTCTTACAGTAATATTTCTACTACTTGAAATAATCAAGTACGAAGTAGCGAATGGATTCAAAATATAACTGCGAAAGCCGGCTGGTCGGTTGATCATTCTTTACACATACACAACACTTAAATTGCCTTTCCCAATTGAAAGTGATGTTCGACCCCCCTGTCTAGTTAGAAATGTGTCATTTATTTCGATGCTGTCGTGTACTTAGAACATATAAATTTCCTCAAATTTCATTTTCAATCCACAGCGATACCTTTTGTATGAAATGGGATTACTGAAGATTTTCTAGCTTGCTCAGGTAAATTCAACATTTCGACCGTGGTGAGTTGCTCGCCTCGCTTCGGGAATTTCTTTTTAAGCCAAAACGCGCTTGTTTGGAAGGAACCGGTATTGGTCTATATTCCAAAGAAGCCTTCGAACCAATGGATCTTAATTTCTTTTATATTTAAATCTCTAATTATATCTTTCACTTCCTTTCAATTTACATTGGCCTCTCAGCTGCTCTGTTCGAGCTGAATACTAGAATGTCCCAGAGCTTGGAAAGGCGCATATAGAGCGAAGCCTCGTCATCACCAAAATGACCATCAGATGGGCTAGAAACCAAATTGCTACCATCCGCCCCCTTACACCTGCTGTACCAGTCACGCAAGTCGTCTCAAAAAATGTTGGATGGCCTGAAGTATTCCACTTTATCCCTGAAAATTGTGACAGCAACGCACTTGGTTATCTCCGAGCCTTAATGTATGGTGAACTAACCGTCTTCTTGATGCCTACTATCTATCAGAATTCTACCCCAGGGTATCGACAGGAAGTAGTCGCTATGCTAAGTACTGCTCGTAAGATGCGAAAGTTGGTAAATCTTTCAAGACCGCATTAGGCTGCTATCAATATTGAATAATATCACCAGACGTTGCAACCTGATTATGGCAGATCAGCTTCCGAATGTGAGAGCTCAAATTCTTCAAAATTGTTGTTCTTTACAGCAATACCTCAAGACGCAGGAAGCGCATTTAGGCAAGCCACGTTGATATAAGCCTTTCTCTATAACTCGATCGAGTAGGTACTTGGTCATGTGGGACGGAGGTCGACTAACGGGACCATATCTTCGATTTGATCTAGACATCATAAAGGTATTTTAAACTATCCGGAAAATTGATCTTGGATATATTGATATTGGTGAGAAGGGATACAGCGAATGGGCGCGTAGTATGTTTCTTCGATATTACCTATATCTATAGTTTCCCTATTCGATCTACCTACAAATTCGACAATAAAATAATCCCGAAGCCATCACCAAGAAGAGGCATTAAAAATGTCTATTTAGGGAAAATAACCATCCATGGCTTTTCAGCAATTTTCATAACGGACCTTGTTGATGAGAGTCCCAATTTGGTCAACATAAACCGAGATCTCATCACCATTCCGCAGAACAACTCTGGGCTGCTTGAAATAGCCAATACCGGCAGGAGTTCCGGTCAAAAACAACGTTCCAGCTTCGAGAGTGGTGCCTTGCGATAGGTATGAGATTTGCTTTTGGATATTGAAGATCATATCCTTGGTATGTCCGTCTTGAACAGTACTGCCGTTGTGGATGGCCTTGATTGACAAGGTCTGTGGGTCCTTGATTACGGAGGGTGCCACAAGCACGGGACCTATATGCCCATGTTTAGCAAAGAGCAATTGAATCAGAGTATTGGCGAAAGTCACTTACCAATAGGGCAGCTTCCATCAAGACCTTTGGAGAAAGACCATTGAGCTGTAATCAGCTGCAAAGTACGAGCAGAGACATCGTTCGATGCAGTGTAACCAAGGATATAGTCTAGGGCCTCCTCTTCAGGAATATCTCTGCCAGTCTTTCCAATTACCACACACAACTCGGCTTCGTAGTCACTAGTGTCATCTTGCGCGCACTTGGGAACGTTGATGGCAGCAGGGTAGGGACCAGCGAGCGCAGTGCGGGGCTTAGTGAAAAGGATTGGCGCTTTCGGAAGAGGCAAGTTGGCTTCTTTGGCATGGTCAATGTAGTTGAGACCTAGGCAGCGGATGTAACTACACTGCTCTTGAGTGACGGGCGCAAGAAGCTGTAAGGCATCTTAGCATATCTTCCGCATTAGCGGCTATAAACATAACTAGCTCACTTGTTTCACATGCAGAACCTCGTCTGTAACTCGGCCATCAAATATAGTACCCTCAATGACTTTCACAGCGATTTCCACTCCATCGGCGCTATCGCGTCCAACATCACGGGTGGTATCAACCAGCTGGCCGAGGTGGACCTGGCTATCCTCGACAGCGATAAAACGAACAAGATGAGTCCAGAAAGGCATTTTGGACAATATAGAAACCGAATTAATTTCTATATTGGCGTGGGAAAAAGAATTAGTTCTTAACATAGGTTCATTCGAATCTGACTTCGGATATAGTCCGGGGTATGTGGGACGAAGACAACGTGGGACATGGATGCGGGGCATGAGATACGATGCGGGGATTTTTACGGCCCCGTCCCATTTCCGAAATCGAACCTAGCATTCTCTGTTCTTTTTTCGAAATTAGCTTGATATTGTATCTGCGCCGTAGACGACCAAGTCCATGGCAGCCCATGAAAATGCCACGCAGGTGAGTGTGGAAACGAATGTTATGTTCATATACATCCTGGCCTAACAGGCGACACTATGATCGGACGTTCGTGTTATGATTTTGCTAGGGATTAAGGTTTTTCCAAAGGTTATTTTATATTTTGGTTAAATTCTGGTGCTGAGTTGCAGGTGACTCTGAAAGACATGACTGGTCAGCTCTGGTCTGGAGAAATGGTGCGTTTGCAATCAGGTGACAAAAAACCATATCCTGAGAATTATTTACTGACAAATTATAGATGATCGTTCTCAACCGGCTTTGAGCAATTTTTTCACCACTACTCACGATACTTAGAACGATAGCGACTGATTCGACAAGATTGATGGATCTGTCCACTACGGAAACCTGGATCACAGTCAAAATACCAGATTACGCCAGAAACCGGGTTCAATGAAAATGGTCTGATTCAAAATCAACCTTGCATTATTATGGAATGAATATATTGGATTAAATAAGTGTTAGAAAAAATACACTTTGGGACTCCGAGTATCCATCATTAAAAAAATTTGCTCCCTGAAATAAGCCCCCGGCAGAGATACTCAAAAGTATGCCATGAAATGCTTTTGTGAAATATCTGCGAGATCAATCATAAGCTCTCTTGGAATCCTCTACAACAAGTGAGCACTTGTGGATATTGAGTTTGTCTGCGGTGTCTGCCGGAGTGCGAAGGTAAGCATCCCTTGCAGAAGTGATAACAGGTCAAGTAAGTATTTGGTTTTGCAAAGTCTTCATCAACCAAGATATATCATTGAATCAATTGAAAAAGGTTTCTATAGTCTCGTTCTGTGCTTAAGTTTGCTAAAACTCTGCTCCGTATTACTGACGTATAGAGTAGGAGGCATCATCGCCACATTTAACGCAACAGACAGTGCTATCTATGATTAATTTGACAGGATTAACTATGGTGATTGTAACTGGATAAATAATCAATCAGACAACCTGAATTTAGCTTATCTCGATTAGCCGAATATCCTCTATATAGCGAACTCATGATGCGCTTAATGCTATATTTATGTAAGACATTTTCCCTTTACTTCGAATTCGTAGGAATTTCTCTATCATTTGTATCTCATTTAAAAGTGAAATCCAATCAACGAAAAAATCTTCGAAATCTTATTGTTAGCAATATTTGCGGTCATATTTGCGGTTATGTATTGCCGTATCAATCTATTAAGAAACGACACTTTGTTTAATGTAGATTGCTATATAATTGAAATTTTGAGTATTTGTGAACATTTTATGTATTAGTACTTGATCCCATTACCAGTCCGGAAACCTATATTCGAACAGTAAGGAACACCCTCATACACTACAGAGAAATATAATAGACACAAGTTAGGTCAAAGGATGTCGGCTAGGAGATACATATTTCGCAGTATATAGGAGATCAGAGGTAATGTCATTAGTGGAGAAAGAAATGGAGGCGAGATCGGGTGACGGAAAGAAGGGATGAAGCAAAAAGACAACTGATGAAGGTAATTACTGTCACTGCTGCTATTACTTCTATTAATAACTAGAGGCTATCTAGTAGTGCTACCAAAAGTTATAATCATATAAGATAAACAATAGATAGCACTGGGCAGATTGGACCATCAACCTCTCTTACAGGAAAGGAAATCAATTTTGATTGGGTAAAGGAAGGCAGACGGGTAGATACCCGCAGGTAGTCAGCGTCTCCAGCTAATGAGCAGGCAGCAGAAGTCAGTCGAAACATCCAAGGGAAAATATATATATTAGATTATTCAAATCGTATGTTAGTCCACCTCGGAAATTATTTTGCTTCATCCGACAGCAAATCAATCAATGAAATTGGCGCACGAAAGTATCAGGGTCAGAATCCAAGAGCAAGTATTTGCATCTATAGTAAACGGCAAAGCATGTCAGCTCAAACATAATCTCAAATCACCCGAAGAAAGAGACAATATACCTTTTCCAAGTCCCAAACACCAGACTTGGCGTAAACATCTCGCTCAACAATCTTCAAAACTTCATCTTCGCTTTGTTCGTTGAACATTATCACACTTCCGTTTATCTTTTGCTCCTCACCCTCGAATCGATGTGAAACCAGAGTTGGCCCGCCAAGGCTGAGAATGCCAGCTTCTAACAGGGGCTTGATACCCTCTTTGTGCTGACTAGGTTTCAAGGTTAGCAAGGACAGCATCAGGCTATGTGATGTCCAAGGGCGGGGAGAAATCTCTCTCTCGAGGCAGCCACCTTTGGCCGCTTCCAAAGTCGAGACGACAATTCATTTTGAAAGAAAATTGTACCATAAATTCCTGAAGGAAGTTGCTGGCAGGAAAAAATCAATACATAATATAAATCCAACTGACCTTCGTACCTGCATCCTCATTTCGAGCATGTCTTTCTTGTCGGGAATGATGACTAAGAAGTTTCCCTTCGTTTGTCGCTCCATTGTCATTGTTGCCAGATGATGATATTATCAATTGAGTGTTTCTCATGAGCCCAGATTAGAGTGAGGCTATGTCAGGTAAATAGAGCAATGAAAAAAACGCGAGAGAGTCTCCTAGCCCTTATGAAGTGGTCTTTGAGCCCCACAGAGTTGTCCCACCAGCCAAACGAAGGACGTGAACGTCCCACTCAGATGTCGTTGGTTTCTAAGACCCGGGGTGATATCGGAAAGCTGGATTTATTCGGACCCATCGGCACGGCAGTGGTTTCATCGTATATCCACTGAAGCTTTCATGCTTTGCCCTAATCGAGCGCGAAAGCTTAATCACCTAGACATGTACAACGTAATAGTTTGAAATGCGTTAGATCGTTTCGGCAGCATTCTATGAATTGTGCATTTAATGGGATGATTAGGTTGCTGCTTACCCATGGCATAACTGCATGTGGATCTCGTCGAAGTACTTTCAGGCGGGATCCTTAGACTGGTGCAGGGCGGTCCGGCCGCCGAAATAGGTCTTTTTGATCAATGTGAGAGTGGTGTTGTCACACTCAGCTGAACGAGCCTTGCATGATTGATTTCCAAGAACCAAACTGTGGTGCCACCCAAAGCAATACAAACAAACAATGAAATGACTTGACAGGTTACAATCTGATGGGACTAGCTCTGTTGGCATCCTCATTGTCCCCAAAGGCGATCACAGCTGGGCGCGCAACAAGGCAGGCCAAAAAGCTATCAATGCCCAGGTCTATCAACAGCACAACAACAACCCTCAGAGCATACCATAGCTCGCAGAGGAAAATAGATTATGGATCTCTCATTCACTTCACCTGTAACTGTGCTGACACGAATGAACATCCTGTGCCTGGCCGCTGCCCTGTGGAGGATGAGTAATGTAGCACTGAGCGATATAGATTTACTCTGGTATACGTAGCATGTGCAACGACCTCCTTTAGCTGGTAGGGACTGAAACTGTTCCTCATACTTATTAGTTACTACGCGCTTCTAATCAAATAGGTTTCTGGTAGATATGCCGATGTGGAAGGTGCCTAATTTACCAATTCTGTTGTCGATGCTTCCCACGAATTTAGTCAACATGCTTTTTGTGGTAGTGGAGATGTAATTCAGGCTGCAAGAACGGCGAGTTATGAAGGCCTTTTGTACCAACTGCTGCTACTTGATGATCCTTCTGGGGTATCCAGTCAGTAATTGGTTTGCCAAATTGTAGTCCCATCGTCAAAGTTTTGTGCTTACTCCCGTCGATCGAAGCCGCTAGTATTTCTTTCTCGTAGTAGATCAAATGGTAATGTTGCGCCTCACGCGACCTAGCTGGGAAGGAATTGCGCATGAAGCTGCAATTATCAATCTAAATTTGCATTTCAATTAAATTGCTTAGTCTATAACATGGCAGTGGGTGATGCTAAAGATGCTATCTAAATAAGACTATATGAATGCTCTCTTCCCAATTAGGCCATTCCTGACATAATCCTGATGTTGATGGGCAGGCCGATACTCCCTACTACACTGGTTGCTCGGAAAGACATCAAATAGAAAATCCCAAAATCCATCATACCAAGGGGTAACAACTCCAAAAATTGCGAAAATTACCAATGACCAGCACTCCGCAAGATCCCCAAGAATCCACAAAAAGTGTCCGATTCGACCAAAGTCGATCGAAAGTGCTTGGATCTATTCGTTTCAAACAACAGTCTGTTTAGAATTAAATTTAATTCTTTGGTAGCTTTGGAGAATCCAAATTCTGGCACGAGACTATCATATCTCATCGAAACAGCGTACCGCAGTACCAAAATTGCACTTCACGGAAAAGTATTTGGGGGGGCCGAATAGGCAATGCCGCGGTTATGTTCCTTTTATTCCAGTTCGCGGAGAATAAGAATTGTGTGAAGAGCACAACAGTGGCTTTCTGGGGACAACGATCGTAAGCGGATGTATGCTAGATGCGCTTGAGCTTTGGTGTATAATCACAAGTGCGGCTGTCCATATTTAGCTTAGCACTGCCAATGATTCTTACTTGCCAAGACTCTAACTCTATTTTACCATCCACGAAGTCCCGTCCCGCATTTATCCCGTCCCGCATTCATCTGGTCCCGCATTCATCTGGTCCCGCATTATCGTGGGTTCATGTGCGATTGATACCCACTGCGGGAACACATTAAACTTCCCTGTGTCAAGCCAGTGTGTCTTCATGTAGTAATGGCCCGCGAGATCCCTACCCACCTACATTGGGTCCGGGGGATTTGCGAAAGCTTTGTAAATCCGGGGTTGCTACTCCAGCATTTCCCTTGCTTAAAGGTCTCCAAGATATTTCATGAATACAGTGCTCATCCCATTCTTTTTTATTGGAGATACTACGAGAGTCTTCGATATGGATATCATTCCTGGTACTGAATTCGCAAGAGAGGGTGGAGGAAATCATGCAGGACATGAGTTAGGCTATGAAATTCGGTATGCAGGAATGCAGCAGCGCAGCAACTTGGCCCTTGTCAATGCTCACTATCGTATAGACTGATCCCCAGTCCCTCCGACGACCCAAAGGACCCCTTGAATTGGTCCAAACCGTGGAAGTGTGAGTAAATATTCATCATGTCTGGTCGAAAAGTGCTGACCACTGTGTTTGACTTCTTAGGCCTTGTGATTACAACTCAATTTCTCTTTTTATTCGTCTCCGTGGAGTCCGCACTTTCGATGGGTCCTATGTTCCCCTTGTTCGATGCCGAGTTCAGCCTCAACGACACGCAGTTGAGTTTGTTGACCGGCGCTTGTGTGTTGGCTCTTGGTTTTTCGAACTTCATTATAGTCCCTTTCTCGAATATTTTTGGTCGTCGTATGGCAAGTCTCGTCTTTTGCTTGTTGGGCATTGCGTCGTGCATTTGGCAAGCTCTGGCCACTTCATATAGGAGCATGCTTGCTGCACGTGTTGTAAATGGGATAGCGACAGCGACCAGTGAAACACTGTTGGTACAGGTCGTTTCGGACATGTTATTTCTACATGAAAGGGGTCTTTGGACAGGTGTCTACTTGCGAGTATCGCTTGCCATGGCTTTGAAAAACATCGCTAACCTGCTATTAGTATGGGCTACTTCCTTGGACTGTTTATTGGACCTGTGATCTCAGGAAATATTGCGCAAAAGTCCGTGTCAAAACCCCCCATTCATTTGGGCTCAAACTAGCTCAGCCTTTGGAAGTATGGAACTAATACCCATTTTGCAGGTATGGCTGGCGTAGTTTTTTTTGGCTTTCTTTGGGACTTACCTGCTTCAATTTTATATCTCTTGTGATTTGCTTCCCTGAAACACGATTTTCCAGGGATGCAATGTCAAAAGCCTCGGACCCCAATACATATACACAATCAACCCAAAGCATGAAGCAAGGTAACCAAGAGGCTGAGTCTGAGCAACTGGAAAATATCGAGCGAGCCATTACCCCTGGCACCGGTCGACCCTCAAGATCTCAGTTCGCTCTGTGGCAAATCCCAGAGACAAACTGGAAGGCGTTTCTCCTACGGGATATCCTGTCGCCATTCCGTCTATTTTCCTTCCCAATTATTGTCTGGGCGGCCCTCAATGTCGCCGGCCCAGCTAATATCCTCCTCTTCTGGAACCTCACCGAATCTTCTGTGCTCAGCGCACCGCCATACAATTTCTCACCATCTAGTGTCGGATATGCGAACTTTGCGTTTGTGGTTGGAGGTCTGGTCGGTCTTGCTACTGCGGGCCCGTTCTCGGATTGGATTGCTGTCTGGGCTACAAAACGCAACAACGGCATTCGAGAAGCTGAAATGCGCTTACCGGCCCTGCTTCCTTACTTCTTCATTTCTGTTATCGGAATTGTGATTGGGGCCGTGGGTTATGATCGGCAGTGGGATTGGCCCGTGGTTTTGATTATTGGATATGGCTTCAGTGGTCTTTGCGTGACGACTATCCCTACCATAGCCATTGCCTATGCTGTCGAGTGCTACAAGCCCATTTCAGGCGAGATCATGGTTGTCGCAACGGTGGTCAAAAATACTTGTGGATTTGCTATGAGTTACTGGGTTATGCCGATGGCAGCACAAAGAGGCTTCTTGGTACCTGCCATGGTCGAGTTCGCGCTGACGATCGGGCCAATGGTTCTAGGACTTCCTATATACTTTTTTGGAAAGTACCTGCGTCGCCTGACGAGTAATTCGAGTGTGCATTCATATGCGATTTGATTACCCGTACTATGTATACTATGGTCAATTGTTCAAAAGACTCCCAACATACACAAACTCACATCTGTGACAGAGTTGTGCATATTAACCTGAATTTTCATTTTAAACTAAATTGCTCACCCACGAGCTCAATAGCACAAAGAAAACATCCACTACTTGGCCATCCGACTAAATGGCAAGGCAATTGACAGCGGCTCTGCAAAACCTTTGAATATTGGCCATATGGAATGTGTGTTACAAATTGAAGAGATGTAGCTCAAATATTCTTTTGGTCCGATGGCCTAACTGCCGCAGCGAGATGGTGATGCCACCGGGCCTTGACTTTATTTTTGGTATATAATAAGGAGATCAGCTACATGAAATGTGCTAGATAAATCCCTTAAAGGCCGAGGCGGGAAAACTAGCCATCGCAATTGCTGCGAGTAGGTTCCTCTAGGTGAATGATCTGATCTTGTTAATATTACTATATTTCTGAGGATGTGGATCCCATTTACAAGACTCTCAAGTCAAGCTTGTCTAGAACTTTCGCGTTGTAATGGTGATGCAGTCTTACAGGTGCAAATTATAATGTTTACGAAATATGCCGTTGAAGAATAGACACTGAGATATTTCATGAGCACTGCAATTTCAATCTCCGCACCCCAGTGAAAATTTTGGAAGAGCTGTTCATCATGGATTCTTGGGGGATCTGACGATCTTGACGAAGCAATCAGAATGACTCTAGGTGAGTTGAGTAGGAAGCGGAAAATATAAGAATATACAAAAAAGGAAAGAAAATAAATCATTAAATAAAGACCTTACTTTGTAAATTGCAAATAAATGTAAGCCGCGACTTATCGATACTTTATATATCATGTCTCGCATACGTGCTTGCCATGCGGATCCTTTTGCCTCGAAAGTAGAGAATAAAGGGGAAAGGGACAAACAACAAAGTCAGGCAGCCAAGGAGGGTACATGCCCACCCAACTCAAAGGTTATGAAACATAGCAGTAGCAAAAAGTGGAAAACCCGCCCCAAATGAAGAACGTAAAAAGTCGTTCCCCGCAAGCACAGAAGCAGCATACTTTGGATACGCATGGGCCTGGTAACAAAAGATACAATTGAAAATCAAGCAGCCACCCACAGCAAATAGCATAGAAGCAATGATGGGCACAATCCAGTGCACAGAGGCAAAATTACCAGACCAGCCAAACCAAAACAGCGAAATCGGTAGGGCGAAACAGCCTACACAGGCTGGCGGTATCTGCTCCTCTGGAGCAATGTTACCGTTATCGTCGAAATGGCGCGATTGCCAGCGATATTTCCAGTAGAAATAGGCAGGGATTGTGATGCAACATGTTGAGATGAGGATACCCATAAAGGCGAGGCCACCTTCGCCTGGGTTGAAGTGATGAATTTCTTCGAATACGATTGGGAAGGCTTCAAACCAGATGTAAAGGATTCCGTAAATGAGAGAGATGTAGAGGTTGAGGAAGAGAACAATTGGCTCCAGAAAGCAGAGTTGAAAAGGGCGAACTAGGGCTTCAAAAAGAATATCCTGTTGTAACCAAACGTTTTTGTTAACTTTGTCAATATAACTTGTAAGTTGAGATAGGGATTCAGTCTTCAGTCAACCTACTCTTGGTTTAATTTCTTTAATCTCCATTTCCGATTCGGATATGTACCGAGAGTTTTTGGTAATGCGACGCACTCGTCGAGCTCGCCGAGCGAGGATGTTAGGTGCAAACGTTTCGGGAAGGAAGAAGAACAGAAGAATCAAGGAAAATGCCGAAACCCAGAGTAATTGCCAAATGGTCCACGTCCACCCCTTTGCAGAAGACGCGAACCCACCTAGTGAAGGACCCAGAACAGGTGCGGCGATAGCGAACATACCCCAAATGCCAATCATATAGTCTCGAATCTTAGGACTCCACATATCGCCCATGGAAGCGGCGCCCGTCGCTAGGGCTGGAGAGCCAATAAAGCCCGTGAGGAAGCGGAACGCCAAAAGCATTCCAAAGTTTTTTGCGTAAATGACGCCAAACTGAAAGAAAACAAAGACGAAGAGTGTCAGCACGTAGGTTGGGCTTCGGCCAATCATGGGTATTTCGGATAGAGGCGACCATATCATCGGTCCTGCGGTAAAGGTATAATCAGTAAATTAAATTGTAAATGAGCAAGATTTCAGAAAGGTAAGTGACGAACCAAGACCGTAGCCGAAAACAAATAATGTCAACCCCAGCGTAGCAGCAACGTTGCTTACGCCGAACTGTTGCGAGACGCCGGGTATACCAGGTGTGTAGATTGCAGAGCCAATATATATTGAAAAGGTGAGCAGCCAGATTAACGCGCTCACAAAGATCTTTTTTTTAATGCTCCAATTCTGTGGATTCTATGTGAAATGAAAAGTTAATTCCCCGTCTCTCTTGTCTTGATAGCTTGTTCTTGACAATTAGAATCCGTGAGACCAACCTCAGGGTCGTCATTTCCTCTCCAACTAATCATAAGATGTTGAATGTTTGCCTGAGCCTTCGAGCCACATGAGAAACGCCTGGATCGCGTTGATGCTTGTGAGGTAACGGTGTACAGGCCGAAGGCTTCAAGGTCCTCGAGGCCTTGAGTCGACGTAGCGTGGGGCTCTTTGTCTTTTGTCTCGGGCTCGGTTTTGAGATATTCAGGCCAGATTGACGCATCCCGTTCTTCTGGGTATTGCATCCATTGCCGGTGACTGAAAAGACGCACCAACTTTCCAAATGCGGTGTCTCGCAAAGTCTCCATGGATAAAGCAACTTCTGTGTCTGGTTTAAAAGCTTTTCTGCTCCGGGTTGCTGAAGACTCATATTATATGTCTAGATACATTTGACATTCGTCTGCGCGCATGTCGTCAATTTATATGCCATGTGATCTAGAGTTTGGATAAATGTAGGTCCCACCGAATGAAGCTTATTTTCTGCTCCGTAAAGCCGCAAATCCGGCCGTGTTCATCCGGCCAGACAAGCCTAGTCCTGAATCAAGCCTTTTCGGGGTTTATTTGATGGAGAATGACAATAAAATTGCTGGTGTTTTGTACATCTACAGTTCACTGGTTGACATCATGACTAGGCCTGGGCATGAGCATGCTCATGAGCGTGATCAACCCGCTCAAAAGTGGAGCAAATTTGCTTTGATTTACGTCAGTAATTTTATTTGTATTGTAATTAATTTGTTAATTAAGGCAAATTACCAAAATTACCAATTCTAATTTACTATCAAAGATATATATATATATTTCATACAGTTACGCTATTTTCTTACAGTTGTTGTTCTAATTTGAATATTCTCCAATCAAACAGCTGATTACTATACTTTTACAATATGAATTTGAATACCTGAATAGATATCTAACTATTTTTTATTCATTTTTCTGAATTTTCTATATTTTATTGTAGTGCAAAATAGTTAGATCAATGGTGAAATTTTTTTTTTGCGTCGGAAGCGGGGACATGCCAAAAATCAAGATGTAAGTGGGTCTGGGTAGTTCATGAGCGGCTCATGGGCTTATTTTGATTAGCCAATCAATAGCTATCTAAAGTGGGTACAAGAGTGGACACCAGATCAAAACAACCATTTATTAGTTGATCTGTATAAAAACACGCTGGCCAATAGCGCAGATTAACACTATAGCTAACCGTAGCACTGGCTAACAATCTTGATTATAGATTAGCAATAGATATAATTGGGATTTCATCTATTTGGCGTAATTCAATTTAAATTCAATCAATTACTACTACTGTCTATAATACCACTGCATTACTGCCAAACTTTTGCATAATAATGCAATTTTGCCAGAAAGTAGCTTCGCCCCACATTTGAGCGGGTGCCCAGGTCTAGGTCTAAATATAACTCAACGCAGCCTATTTGACGGCTTAACTCAAGTCTTGGCCCACCTGTCATCGAGGTCGATCAATCAGTCGCTCTTCGCACTCTTGGTAGCCTTGCTACGCATTTTCATCATCAACACGACCATCGCATAAGAGCTTATGCAGAACAGTGCGGTGATACCAGTCTAGAAAGGCGAGTTTTAGCACCCTATCTTTTTCCAGAATTCAAACGGTTTGTACTCACGTCTCTCCAAGCATAGTACTTCTCTCTCAAGTTGAAAGTCTTGGCATAATCTGCACCGGTTGAGTATTGGCAGAACTCGCACTGCGTAGCGGAGCTATCAACCAGATACCCCGTCTGTGCAGAGATAAAATCGGCCATATAGGTACCACAGGTTTGCCCGGCTGGCGCAGCAAACTTGATTAGTTCGGAAGGTTCACATTTGACCTTGACATCCCAGAGGACTTCACCAAGCAGTCCACCGACAAGGTACGTAAATGGGTCTAAGTAATACATCCAGTATCGCTATTATGGATCATTAGCGTCATAGCAAGGCAAGGAGTCAGGGAAAGAGGAACACACCCAAAACGGCGTAAGAGCATCATAAGGCACAACGACACCGCAGAAACTGACGAGACCGGCTCCAATGATGATTGGATTTGTAATTGCAGCGAAGTATTCGTTTGGTGCATAGGCGGCAATCGCCTGGCCAATTGAAGTGTAAAGAAATTCGTAGAAGATCATTTGCAGATAGAATTGGCCAGCCACATTAGAGTCGTTGGGAAACCGGACAGTGTAGTAAACGCAAAGGAAGTAGAGAGTCGCGCAAACGATCAGGTACGGAATTTCTGAGGTAATTTGCGCGCCAATAAAGGCGACCCAGTGATATGTTTTAGACTTATGAGGTTAGTTCAGTTTCCGTGTCGTAGGGCACAAATGCATACCTTCTTCTCCCGAGTTTCGAATATATCTCTGTTATGCAAAAAGAAAGGCTGCATTTGATTGATACATCCTGGAGCCACAAAAACAAAGTTGAAGATGCAAAATAAATGCAATTGCAAAGCAAAGGTTCCGTTACCCATTTTCCAGAATGTAAAACCCGAGAATAATGCAGCGAAGATATGTAGTATAATTTTATTCCACATATAATCCTTTTAGCAGTTAGCGAAGATCAGTGATTTTGTTCATCGGAAGTGGAGAGCGTACAGGGGACCGCCACAGCTGAGTCATCAACCTCTCAAGCACCATGCGATACTGATACCATTTTGTGGTTGCGAAGTCTGCTTGATCGGTATTTTCAGGAGTGTTCGCTTTGCTGATTTCGTTGAGAGAATCCAATTCCGCAAGGGCTAAAGTTCGTTCTTCTGAAGTGTTCCACACGCCAACCCAGTCAATCGGCTTCTCGGTATTTCCTTGAATGACTTCCACTATATGCTCTGCAGGGTTTGTGTCTGTGGGGCAGGGAGCTCCGTTACGTGCGAAATAATCTAGGACCTTGGTGGATTGCTGTCCGGCTGCATCCTGTCAGACTCGATACCTTTTTGAAGGAAGGGAGAGACTTACTCTCGCCAAAATAGGCCATATTTCCTCCTTTTGCGAGCAGAACAAGACCGTCGAAGGCATCAAAGAGGACAGCTGAAGGTTGATGGATTGTGCACTATGAAAATTAGCATCAACCTTAAAGTGACGAAAGGGAGGAGCTCACAAGAACAGCCTGTCCGTTATCAACCAACTTTCGTAAGAAACGGACAATATTATATGCGGATTGGCCATCCAGGCCAGACGTAGGCTCATCCAAGAACAGCAACGTAGGTTTGGCAACAAGCTCAACCCCCAGGGTAACCCGCTTCCGCTGCTCAATACTCAGGCCAGCACCGGGAACTATCATCTTCATTAATATGATTCTCGCGTTATTTGATAATTCACGCTAACGTACCTCCAATCAGAGCATCACGAATATCATCGAGCTCAAGCAGCTCAATAATATGGTCCACGTAGGCAACCTTTTCCTCCCTGGGAGTTGTAGATGGCTGGCGAAGAAGAGCCGAGAACATGAGGGCTTCTCGAACAGTAGCGGTACCCTCGTGTACATCCATTTGCTCACAATATCCCGTAGTTCGCTGGAAACTGATTCCTTGTGGACGACCGTCGATTAATATGGATCCGTGAATCTCACCACTATCCTTTCGTTGAGCGAGAACGTCAAGCAATCTGTATCAATTAGCCAGAGCTATCATGAGAATATGGCTGGGTCGTACTCACGTGGTCTTGCCCGCACCAGAACAGCCCATCAGAGCCACCAAATTACCAGGTTTGACAAATCCAAACACCTGGTTCAGCAGTTGTTTCTGTTCTCCGTGGAACGGGACATGATAATCGAGGTTTTTCCAGCAGAATGTTGACGGCTTTACGGTACCCATAAGGGCAGCGGCATCAACATTATCGTTTTTGGCTGCTTGCTTCTCCACGTCAGCCGCTTTCGTATTGAGGCTTCGCTTGTACAGTAGGACGGAAGAGCCCCCGCCCGAATTAACCATTTCAAACCCAATGCAGGAAAGAAAGATGAAAAATGCCCAAAATCCAATAATAATACCAAAGCTGCGCCAAATATGATGGTATGAATAGTGGTACTGCTCTGAGGCGTATTCTCCGCCATCAATGACACCGTCGACATCACTACCAACAAAGGAGCAGCCTTTGTTGATTGAAGGCCTTGAACCATAGCCAGGGCCGTATGGGATATAATCCGGCTCGACGCATTTGAGTTTTAGCCCATAGAATTCGTTTGCCATCAGGGCCTCGAATGCATATGCACCTGGGTTCAGATAAAAGATCCAGCGGAACCAGACATGCATTTTCTCGAACGGTACCAGATATCCACCATAAACAAAGAAGATAGTGGATAGGAACCCAGAAATCATAGATGCAATGCCAAATTTCTTGCAGAGGGCGCCAACAGCACGAAATAATTGCATATTGCAAAGGCTATAGGCAATGAGAATGATCCAGAATGTGAAGAAACGGCCAGCGTCCATTTGCAATGCGGCCATGAAGTACAGAATTAGTGAAAAGCATGAAATCTGTAGGATAACCATAGGAATATCGGTAATGGCGTTCGCTATAACAAAAGCTGTTGGGCGATAGAAACCAAAGCGCTTTTGGCGAGAGAGAATTGGCCGACCCATAAAGGCACCGGTTGTCTCGGAGAGAGCTTCCAAAAGAAAGTATAAGATGGGAAAGAAAAGAGCGCCAGGTCGAAGGAAAATCGAAGAACTATCCAGTTTCAAGTTGTAGAAAATACTACCACAAACAAGAGCCTGAAGGATAGAGGACACGACTTTGATAACCATAGACAGTTTGTCACCCATTTGAATCTGGAATTGCCTGTGGTTGTTTGTTAGCTTACGAAAGCTTGTTTCTTCGCAAGACGGGACCCACCGAATTGTGCAAGAAACTACCTGTTCCCAAAGGTTGGCCGTATAAGGACTCTGGGGCCGAGGAAGATGTTTTTTCCTCTTCTCCTGGGCAACAGCGACCTTCAAAATCTCCTCCTCACTGGCCAACTTCTCCGGGAGCTCAATACGCTGCATCATATCAGCGTAAATGCTGCTCTCCCGGAATCGAGCCTCAAACTCCTCAGGCGTATTTGGCACCTTCTCCTTCATACCAGGCTTGATGATACGCTCCGTCATCACCGTTACAGAGGTCAAAAAATCCGCGATATTAGCTCCTCTGGGTGTCACAAAGCCCAAATTCTCGAAGTAAGACTGAGCTAAAGTACGATGACCGTAGTAGATGACTCGTCCATCAGCGAGTACGAGGATCTTATCGAACTCATTATAGATACCATTACCCGCCTGGTACATTGTTGCGACAATAGTTTTCTCATTCTGATTTGCCTCACGGCGCAGCATTCGCGCAAATTCCATAGCAGACTTCGAGTCGAGGCCTCTCGTGGGATTATCCCAGAATTGAATAGGACTCTAGATTCGTCTTAGCATTCTCTTCCCTTAAATGTCACCACAACTCTTGAAGATGACATACCTGGCCAGCCATAACTTCTGCCAACGACACACGCTTCCTCTCACCTCCTGAAACACCGCGAATGAATTCATTTCCAACCAGTGTCTTCTTGGTATGTGGAATACCCAAGGAACCCAAAATTTCATCTCTCTGCTCCTGTACATAATCCTCATTGGACTGCAGATGTGGCAGTCGTTCACGAGGCACCTTGTTTCGCAGCGCGAATTTCATTGTCCGGTTAACCGTCAGTGTTGGAAAATGCACGTCATCTTCATTGTTGAACATTATCTGCTGACGATATGGACGAGCTGCCTTGTGGTCCATGCTGCCATAGTTGGTTTCACCAACTACCTCGTCGAAGGATTCGCGGTCATTGGAAAGCACGCGAAGGAGGGAGGTGCACCCTGAGCCGGGGCGACCGAGTACTAGCAGCTTTCATTATTGTTAGTTTTAGGCTAAGAGATATAGGAAGCGGGCCATTGTACCATCTCACCGGGGCGAACTTGGCCCGATACATTTCTCAGGATCGTCTGTTGATGTCAGTTTCATGGCTCAATAACTGCGGAGGATGTAAAGGGATGTACTCTTTTGGGTTTGGAGCCCTGGCGAAGGTATCCCAGAACCTGTCTGGGATCCATATAGGAAAGCATGGTCTCTCCCAATGCAGCATCAGGGGCTGTGACATGCACACTGACATCGCGAAAGGTAAGAGTTAGGCGTTTTTGAATGGAGCCTCCGTGCTCCAAGTCCACCGTTTCAGTTTCGGAGGATGGAGTATTCATGGCGCTGCTCTTCAAAGATACTGGGCTCTGTATATAATCAGAATCTGTCATTAATTCAAATTCTTTGTGAAAATCCTATATTTGCGTTAAAGATACCTCTATAGTTGTCACTTTGCTTGTGGAACAATGAATGTCGGAGGGGTGAGGTTTTAAAGATGGTACCAAATATAAAGAAGGGAAAAAGAGATCAATTCATCCGTCGCTACCAATTTATATCACAGAGGAAAACCACTGAATCCGGTGTCACGGACACGTCCTTGGATGTCAACGAAGACAATAATTCCGCAAGGCGGACTCCCTACAAATATCCGTATATCCACAATCTCGGATATACCACACCCACTTTTCGGGGCTAGTACCACGGCCCTGGAAGGATATTGCCGATGTGCTAACCCTAGAAAATAGTTATCATGACTGCAGTTTCGGTTTCGTAGTCGCAAAATGCTCGATAGAACCATCAAATCCCTCGCGGGCAGTGCGAATTGGGGCTCACCACATAGTAACGGATATAGGACTACAGTGGATCATCGATAAGCTAAGCGGATCGATCATATTCCGACTATATTGCTACAATCGCTTAGCACCTTTTAAATAAGCTAGAACAAATTTATACTACCAGCATAGTAAAATGCTGCATGGCTGGATTTCTTCAATGAAGTGAGCAATAACCGTTGTCGTCGCGCCTCCCGCAGGGAGAATTAATGCTCCTTGTTCCCCACTTTTGCGCAGAGGATAGCCCTGACGTTTACGGGCAAGAGAAAGCTCGGAAAAAAAAGGGGGCGAGTCGGTGTTTATTTTGGACTATCAATGGACAGTTGGATATTCGGACCACCTTTGTATATCTGCGAACACGACAAACCTGCCATTGATGAGTCTGTAGCCCTGGTCATTGCAAATGAGGCTGAACAAGGTCATAAAATATGTGCAAGAGATGACCGGTCAGTATGTGTAATCTCTCCACTCTCAAGGGCAAGGTGCATTACCAGAGCTCCGAGAACAGGCCCGTAATACTAGTTAATAGTGTTCAGGATTTGGTTTTCAGATTATCCGTTTCGGCTTGATAACATCCTGGGGATCCTCGTGGCTATGGACTACCCCTAGTTTTGTTTATCTAGTTCGAAGGGCGACCATTAATTTGATAACAAAGATCAGTCGTTAGGTCCGAAGAACAAGGGGTTCGTCGCAGAGATGCCTCTGAACTATTGAAATTGCCAGAACCATCACTTATTTGAACGACTAGGATTTGCTCGCTTTCCTATGTCTTTCGGGACAAAAAAGGATACAGTGGCGTTGAAAAAATTCGACACTAGTCAAGTGATATTATATAAGAACCTGCCAGCCAAAAGCAACGGCAATGGCATTGGCCTCGGACGTGGCGCTTGATCTGGCAGTACTGAACGAATACGCATACTCAAAATACAGAAGCGTTATTTCAGTGGAAAACGACTAATATTGACAATATGATGTTAGTTTCTGTTGAAGGCACTGCTTTCAATTGTCAGTCATTGCGCACCCACTACCATGTCGTTTAGTTAATCTCAATTTAATTTCAAAACGATCAATGGAAACACCACCAATCCGTCACCTTTGCGTGTTCTTCAATTCGTTCCTTTCAATCTCCAGTATCTTTTATTGTCTAATCGTACTATGCTAGCGTAATTTTCACGGCTGTGAACCTAACCCATATAGCGTGCTAGCCTCAAAACTCTTCAAATTGAAAGGCGGTAATAATCGTCTGAGTTCCATGTCCTTGAGAACTAGCATATGAAGCTAACTGAGTCCCCAATGCAAATAAAATCATTCTCACTCCAATGAATGTTCATGTCAATTTGATCCGCATTTCCGTTCTATTCATTGCACGGCTGATTCGCCGAAAAGCCATATCCGTCCCGCCGCAAGCTTATCGGCTCGAAGTCCCGCTCGTGCATCTCCCGCGAATGTTTAGATCCGCCTGTCGCGAATTTGATTATTGGTGCTCATCTACCTAATGTAGCAAGCCCCTGCTGCCCCTAGTACTCATTATTGGGATTTTCTGTCCCGGTGAGAGCCGCTTTCGGTCCACTACGAAATGATTAGTCTTCGATCCTCTTGAACCAGGTCCGGAATCCTGCCGACCATATCGGTGATGGATCTCTGGAAAGCCCAAAAAAATTTGAACAGGTTGAGTTTTTCTAGTCTAGCAGTCTTCTAGAAGTGGCATCTTCTTTCATGGTCCACAAGTTTGAAGATCCAGTATTTGTCAAGAGTATCTTCTCGCTCGAGTTGCTACGGACTAACAAATGATGTGCACGAAATTTTGCAAGTCCATGCTATTCAGCTTTGAGCGATATAGCGATTTACAATAGCTGTTTCTGACTGCTCTGGTGGTCTGGTCTCCGATGAGGGACTATAAAGATCCCATGGGCATTTACCTTAGATATTCGGTAGCCTGCTAACAGTAATGAACCATTCCTAGTCTTTGGAAGTGGAGGTTCAATACGTAATTGGGAAGTGATAATACCAAGGCTCTCGGTTTGGTCGGCCCACCTGTTGATAAACTTTGGTTATTTTGCTGTGGCGTGGTTATTTCAGTAAACACGCATTACCCCTGAACTCTCTCGCAGCAGGTCTGGGCCCAACTTTACATTTTATATCCTTAATTCCGAACCTGAAATGGGAGGGAATCAATGGAAGCAACGGTGACCTTGAAAACCGCCCGACTCCAGAAACCCGGCTCTAGGAATCATGTTCAGAAGAGAAATCAAACCCTTGTTATCGCATTGATCGCCACAACAAGATTGAAGGTTCAAATATACCATGTTTGACCCTTCTGATCACTTTTTCCGTATTCTTACTTAGGTATTTATCAAAATTTACCTTATCACGACATTTCACCCTATGATGCATGCTCGATGCACCTGAAAATCATTGATCTCTCTCACTATCGATTAAATATACTTCCCAGATCCGAAAGTATAAGCTAAGAATTACCCGCAGTTTGGCGCTATACAATCTCCTGACTACATAATATTCTTATGAGATCACGACAAGGAGGTCCAACATTGGACCAACCAAATTGCGAGGCTCGCATCCGTAAGAGAGTATGCAAAGCGTGTGATAGATGTCGCCTGAAGAAGTCAAAGGTAAATACATATCGAAACCCATGTTTCCTTAACTTGCATTGACTCAAACAGTGTAATGGGCTTAGCCCCTGCGCACGATGCCGTGCAGATAATACCATTTGTGTTTTCGCAGAAAATAAAAAGGTGCCTAAAAAAGGGTATCCCAAGGGGTGAGTTTAGCACTTTTCGATGCAAAAGTTCTCCATATTGATAGCTTTTCTACCATAGATATGTCGAGGCTCTTGAACAACAACAAGTACGGCTGGTCCATGGGCTCCAGGAACTCTACCGACGCAGTATCGGAAGCGGTGGCTGGATTGGCGAGCACCCAAAACTTGAGACTGATGGTCAGCCGCTCATTCACAACTTACTCCTCAGCCTCGGCGCTCTCGATCATCCTAACGACAACACTTCCCAAAAAGCCCTAGATGGATTGCAACAAGAAGATGAATGCACTCATGCTGAATTTCAACACCTGAAATCAACTGAAAGGGGCTCCGACAGCCTTCAATTACCTGTTGCCAGCTCACGCTTTGCCCGTGATACTTCTTCTCGGGAAGGCCTGCCACTAACGCCACCCACATACAGCCTGTCAACTTGCACATCCATGGATAACGAGCCGGAAGTGTTGGATGTGTCCCAATTCGCACACTCTACGACAGTACACGGTGTAATTAATCCAGAAGATCATTATTGCTCTCAAGAGAGGCCCTATCTTGAATTCAGCCCATTTGACGATATTTATTCGTGGTCTACGCCAGAAGCAGCCAATATATACTTTGGGGACCAGCCATTCACAGCGCCTACGTCTAATTGGCAACATTTAAAGGACGGTGCTTCTCAAGAGCGATATCATGATTCTAAGAGCTACTACGAAGATTTCGACAATTTTTCATGTTGACCACCCCAGGATTGAGATACTTTCACCAAAACCTAAATCATCATTGGATATATCAATGAAAATAAAACAAGAATCTGAAAACTTTTGAAAATTGAGACTGAGAAGATATGTAGTGTAGAGTACAATACCTTTTTTTTCAATTGTTATTTTGTTAAACCTGTTTGTTTTGCACAAGAGGTTGGTATTTTAGGAAAAAAAGTTTCAAAAGTTTCAAAAGTTTCAAAATTTTCTTTGATTTTTTTGACTTTACAGTCTGAAAAATGGTTACAGATATTTATTCTCAGAGTTTCGAATGTTCTATAATATTAGACATTGGACCTTGAAGTGTAAGAAGTCGATGCAAGATGTTCCATGTACCAGGAAATCAGACCGCACTTCTCTTCAGAGAAAGTAACTGTATATTGGGCGAGGATCCTTCACAGCACATTCGATGATCTTCCGGTATTGGCTTTATCCTGTGTGGATATACATCGACGCCGCCCGGATACCTAATTGTCTGCCAACTTCAAACATTATTTTTCAAGCCGCAAAGAGGAGCGACAATCTGGATTCTCTAGCGGCCAGGGATCTTTTCCCTTTGCTAGTGATGTGTCTGTTATATCCGCTCGCTTTATCCGGTCCCGCTGCCATTGCATTTTTGTTCCCGCATTTGCCCCGTATCGTTCTCTGAATTGACTAGGACACTCTGCGTTTTGCAATCGATCATTTAACTTCCCAAAATGATAAAACTGGCTTGATACACGCAAAGGCTATTAGCCGGTCACGTCAGTGCCCATGTGATCACGGATATACACAGATCAACGGATGAAGAGCGGAACTACAAAGACAAGCATTGCTTTCAGCGTCAATCAATAGCTAACCCTTGCCACTATCTCTGAAATGGCCGAAGAATCAAATTCAAATTCTTCCGGTTGGCGGAACCCAAAGGCGTGCCAGGAGTGCCGCAGGCGCAAGATTCGATGCAACGGTGTCAATCCGTGAGATCACCTTTCCCTCAAATGAACTTAAGCTCACCTACCTCAGTTGCAAAACGTGTCAAGTTCGAAGTACCCCCTGTGTATACAGGGATTTTACCCGTCTTCGTAAGAAAAAGCATGAGCGTCCAGAAGACGGCTGTAAGGGCCAACAGACAACCAGGCTTGCGGCTAAAGGATTAAAACCAACCGACATCTCTGATATCTGGGAGGCATCTCCACCACTTAATACCGCGAAGCGTCAGAACGGAAAATTTATGCCTGATCTACCAAGGAGTGTTTCAGCAATTCATAAGTTTTCACCCTCATGCCAGACGCAGCTTTATTACGGGCCAAGTTCACACTTCGCTCTTATACAACATATTTATCGTGATCTGATGTCTAAACCAACGGCCCCGCCGATGCCTTCGGGTGAAATGGAAGAAGCTGGAGCTGGTTTAGACTTGTTTAGCTTCCGTCGCATTTTCTTTGGTACATCAGCTAGCTACGATACGGGAAGCAGACCCAGCTCGGGGGATCTGACGGCGGTGTTCTTGCCGTACGACCTTGCCAACTTGTTCCTAATGCGATTTTTGTCGACCTTCTATCAAATGATGCCGCATTGCCCCAAGGCACATCTAGAGCAGTATCTGAAAGATCTGTATCACCCCTCGCCTGCCATACAGCTTGATAGCCTTACTCAGGCCGTTGTCCTACTCTCTTTAGCAATTGGATCACTCGCAACCGATTATTTTACTTGGGGTGACTTGCTCTTCGAGCGCGTCAAGGCGTCAATGGCGACTTTTGAGGAGATAGTCAATCTTCGAACCGTCCAAATATCAATACTAATGATAAGTTTTACCACACCCCAGCATTGATTGCTTACTGACAATTAGGTTACGCTTGTTTTCAGAACGAACAAGGGCGCCCGAACTCGACATTTTTACACTTGGGATCAGCAGCTCGTAAGGCTATTTCCGCCGGCTTGCACAAACAGGGCCCTAAAGATATTACCCAAAGCCCAGAGGATGTCGAAGAAAGACGGATAACTTTCTGGTCTCTTTACATCCATGAAACGCATGTTCCAACTTTCCTCTTCTTTGGTTTTTCATATTTCGTCTGACTTGTTCTTACAGTTGGTTCTGTTTCCACCAAGGCCGTCCAAGTTCCATGGCCTTGAATGACGCTGCAATTGATTACCCGCAAAATTCCTTTATTCGAGTACTGTCATCGCTTTGCAAGACTGTCGCTCGATCACGCGACGAAATCTATGACCAACGGCACGAATCTCTGTTCGACATGTTCAAAGTGGCAAAGTCAATTGCTGCTGATATGCGGGAACATCAAAACCTTTTCCAGGAAAATCTAGGCTTTTCCTTAGACTCCAGTATCCAAATAGGGCTACTTGGGTTCCAGCAAGCTATATGCTCCACCGGTGAGTGGGTTCGGAAACCGGTCCCGTAGCTAGAATTAATGATAGATAGTGTATTATCACACCCTTCTATTGACATTTCGCCCGTTTCTGATATTCCGCGGCCATTGGAAACGCGACTTGCAATTATCGCTCTGTCGAGTCAACAGTAACAGCAATCGTGGCACGAAAACACCGTTGTGGCTAAATGAAGCGTGCAGATTCGCGCTCGCTGCTGCTCAGAAAACAATCCATCAGCTAGGGGAAGCGTCCAGGGCCAATGAGTTAGTTAAGGTAATTATGACCCTGCCAGCTATATTGAACAGTTTACTCACTTCAAAATAACCAAAGCAATTACGATATATCGGATATTTTGTTGGAAGTTCCTCTTTCACACTCATCTACGACGTTCTTCAAGATGCAAATGCAGCACATGTTCATCTACCATGGGTCAATTTATCTTTGGAACTTCTTTCGGGAATGCGAAAGGGTGATCCAATAACAAGCACTATCTCCGCAATAAAGACCGTTCTGAGCCAGATCAACCCATTTACAGAGAGACCTCTTTATTCAAAATTGTTGAATGGATATGGAACTCAGCCTGACAGGATTATAGCTTCGAATCAAGCTCTTGATGGCGGTTATACCCAGTCTCCTGTTCTTGACTACTCCACGCTATCAGCAAATCTGTCGTTTGAGGAGGCAGGCGCTAATCATTCAACGAACCAGAAGGGCTTCCCCTGGCGGGAAATGCCAAACAATAGAGAGGTTGGTGACTATGGTGAGGATTTGCTTGACTTCACTCAATCTGACATGGGTGTGCAATTTGATTTTTCGACGATGAATTTGCAGACTTTCTTTTCTGCTGGGCATGCCGCAATTTGATCCTACCCTAGTATAGGGAAAATGGTCAGCGCTTTTTGAACCGATATAAATCTTTACTGACATACCGATAAAGCCATTGCGCTATTCTTCAAAGAAATGGTACACACGCCCAACTCATTAGGCCTCCCTAAGTTCCTCATATTTTAAGTCCTGCATATTTTAAGCATTTTTGATCGGATCTTTTGCAAATCTAGCGGGCAAGTAACAAAAGCCACATGAACATTCCCCGCGCCCAATACTTGTCATAGTAGTTTATAATTGATACAACAATTCCAAGGTTACTGCAGTACTTTGTTTTTTTCATTCGGAGTTACTGGTGAGCAAAGGTAGTGAATATTGCGGTGCGGCCGCTCTCTGATGGCCTTATCTTTTTTCCAGGTCAGGCATTCAAGTTATATCTTCCCCATAATCTAGAAAATAGATTTCAAAACTCTATAATTGCAAAAGGGTTTTTTCTAAGGGCTGCATATCTCGCAATCCCCGCTCTTTTCTGGATAAACTGAATGTTTTGTCATAAGCAGGTTGTTGAGCTGCCGTTGATGCGCAGGAGGGCAACCGCTCACTAACTACTCCTATGTGTACTTTGCGATATATACAATAAATATATACTCACGGATAATACTTAAGAGTACCCGAATATAGGTCTGATAGTTGAAAACTGGTTGTCCCCTGTCACACCCTATCAAAGATAATCTAAAAAACTAGCTATTTCGGCTTTGTTTATACAAACTCTACAGCTAAGTAGAGAGAATTCAAATAAATTCTATAAAATTTTAATCAATTTAAGACTTACCAGACAACATGTTTATCCCTTTACAGAAGTGCAGGGTTGAGTGGGTCCAATCCTGTCCATATATAAGCTTCTCACCGACTTGGCGTGGGGGTGGTGGCGATCCGACTCGTGCCTTCTAGAGAGTTGGTTGTAATTTGAAACATATCAAGATCTGGGAATCAAACCACCATGCTTTCCGAATTCGATAGGGAGCATGAGAAAGTTAAATTTAATGGCACCTGTCTCCACTTTTCCTTACTATTGTGAGCTGGATAACCCCAAGTTCAATGGAGCTCATTCAAGTTGCCCTCATGGGATAGAGAGAATTGGACCCAGTTACGAGCGAGATAATGCATCATTTATATAGTCACGGGGCATAATCGATATCTGCACTCTCTAGCATAGTTTGAGGGCCCATACGGGCCACATATGTGGACTTCGGGCCGTGAAGAAGCCTACCCCGAGGAAGTAATGACGAAGGAGCATAGCAGCAGGGAAGAGAGGTTTTAATTACTGAGCAATCGAACAGAACTTCCTAACTAAGCAGATAGACATGTAAGGTGTAAAACCCGTGAATGGAAACGTCTGACCCTATTCCAGTCTTCTGAGATCCCCTTCGTCCTCGATTTAATATCACAATCGCTGCACATCATTCAAAGCAGCAAATCGCTTTGTTCCTTAAATGAATAATCAAAGCTGTGATCAAGATTTGTTATCAGATTGTGGGTTCGTTTCGGCAAGGATGTCTCTATCAGAGATAACTTCAAAGTTGTCGGAGCGAAATGGAGTGGCTTCAAACTTAGAAAACTTCCTAGCAGAGATCTTCTTCTCGAACAAAATGTCGAGTTCAGCCGGAGTGCGTCCCTTGGGCTCTGGTAGATGACAAAGCAAACGAGACAGAACGGTGCCCAAATAGAGCCCCCTTTACCCTTCAGATTCCAGGCAGTGGGGTTGAGAATGGGCGGATTGAGAAAGTTTGCTATTATACTGGCAATATTGTAACAGTTGCGGGCAAGAACTGCGCTCTTGATTCTCAAGCGAGTGGAAGGAATCTCAGAGATGAGACAGTAGGTGACGTGGCTGACTGTGAGGTCATAGGTGAAAACAAACACCGGGAGGAGAGCAGCTGACGAGTAGTTCAGACCAGGAGTGGTATGGCTCTTTGCTTCGTCGACCTTCCCATGACGGACCAACCACCAAGGAGATTCAGGAGCAAAGAGAACAAAAATTGTAATCGGAACATGCCAGACCCAGTGAATAACATAAGGGATTCGCCAACCCCATTCGTCGGTGCGGCCCAGGAGGCCTCGCAGAACTCCAGTCGAGATGGTTGGCCAACGAACCATTATCAAGGGCAGAGAATAAAGCTCGAAATTAATCTCGGTGCATTTTGATAGCAGACGAATAATACCACTCTTGAGCATCAAAATCAAGAAGAGAATGAGGCTTCTCACACAAATGCCGCTTTCTGAACTATGGAATGCAAAAGGGAGGCTCCAAGCTTTGCGGTAATATGAATATCATCCATGTCTTTCAAAAGGCGCACGAGTTGATCGAATTTGTTGAAACCCAACATCTGTTCAACCGCGTCCGCAGAGTTTAGAAATGACAAATGAATCAGGGCTGCTTGATACACCGATAGTACTGTGGTATGTGATAGCTGAGGAAGCAACCCATTTTCTTTCAATATGTTGCAAATCTCCAGTATTTCAGTTGCAACTGACTTTGCTTGATGTTGCGAATAGACTTGTAAATCAGATCCTATCGATGTTGCACTTTGTGCTGGCCGTACCTGAGGTCGATAAAGGGCCATCAAGGTTGTCAAGTGCATTAGGCTTGTCTCTGCCTGAATAAGTAACAATGTTTCACCTTCGGAAGTGCCGAGGTGACGATTGGCTTCTGCTCCATTCCATTGCGATTCTGCATTCTGAAATTTCATACAGAGGGCAAGTTTGCTCTCATAAAGCCGAATGTCTTGTCGCGTCGCTGTTCGTCGAGGAATAACTGTTATCGATGGCAGTTCTCCGTTGGAGGAAGCTCGCAGTGAGGGGATGTACTGTAGCATTAAGATTTCACCAATGACTACAGACATGGTAGCTGTTTGTATAGTGATCAATGCGAGCTTTTTCTGATATTCTGTGTCTTGTATCCTCATGTCTTGCCCCACTATGGAGTGAATTGCAGGATCCGCGCGATGAAGCTCAAAATCATCGAGGACAAGCATTGGTACTTGGTAAGTGTCATCCCGGATCCGACAAGGGTATTTCATACTCAAAGCGAGTATCTTATCTTGAGTAAATATACTCCACCAGATCCGTCGGGGCAGGCCTTTCTCCCCTTTGCAGTATCCGGGCGTATCCAAGTGAAAATTCACTGCCTGAGCAAAGGACAGGCTTGTACCTAGCCAATACCAGGAGTCCTTGACAGCAACCGGATCATCTGTTAAAGAGAGAAGAAAAGACGCCTGGATCATGGGTAATTGTTCGGTCTCGTATCCCACATTATATAGAGCCTGTATCATATGTTAGTCAGTACACAGACTCCGATTTTGACAAAATCCTCAGCCAGGGCTTTCGGACAATCCATCATATGAACATCAGTTTCAGCTTGAACCTTACCATTACTCTTTGTAAAAAAACATCTTGGGCTTGCTTTCTTGAGCAGAAACCCTCGACCACAAGCCTGTCAATATTTATGTAAGGAATTGCAGAAAGCATCACTGCTTGGAATAGCAATAAACTGATCGGATGACGACCATCGTCTAATACAATTGCTGAAAGGAAATCGAAGATATTGACCATTGGAAAAACGTAATACACTCTTCGGATAAATGCCCGCAGAAGGTCTCTACGAAATTCTTCCTTTGGTATTGAAAGCGCTCCTTTCACTCGCAGATACTGCATTTCACAATCTTCGAGATGAGCGGAACTCGTTTTGATGAAGGCTGGTCTGGGCTCATCGATTAAATAGCCAAAAGCCCATTCGTTCATAATCGGCGACGGAGAAATTATACGATTCTGCAAATTGACCGTCTCGCCTTTAGATTCTCTGTCATAGTCTGTGATATTTGAGTGAATTTTTCATTTCAATATAGTAAGAAAAAGAATATTTCGATACCATAGGATATGGAAATTCCCATATCGGGCAGATATTCATCAGTGAGATAAACGTACTTTCATAAGTTGCAATTGATTTGAACAATGCTTCCACCTCGACATCTTTCCATTTTGTAAGAAAAGCTCTCGACGAAAGATAGTTTCCCTTTAATTTGTACCAATTGTTAGAGAACTTGTCAAAATTCTGCCCACCGGCGAGCCTTTTTTACATTTTCATACCTTTGTTGCTGCCACACATTCGACTCCAAAATACGAGCAATTGGTGCAAGGCGAGCCACGATCTGTAAAGTCACACCGCACTTTCCTTCGCTGACAGTATCGACATACCCTCGAAGAACGCCGACGACGCTTCCCATGGCCTTCTGAAGATGAGCCCATGGCTGCCAAAGATTATATATCAGGACTCTAATATATTGGCAGCTATTTCGGAAATCCATAGCATCATCACTTGCCGTATTCAGAAGAGCGGGCAACTTCTTTGAGAGTACTATAGGACATCTATAGCATACCACTGATTCAACCCACTATTCCTTTATCAAACCAGTGACGGATCTGCGGCGTCCGATCAGTATACCTAACCTGGATATCTGTCTCGGTCTTTCGTCCCGCATTGTCCCACATTTCAAGAAACCCCTTTTAGCAGTCCCACATTTTGCACCCAATACCTCGCACTTGTGGCGGGTTTTCAGCGGCGACGGCGCAGAAAGGCGGAAGAGGGACATTTGACGGAACTAAAGGGTTTACGGCCCCGGCCAGGATAGGCCGCTCTAGCAACTGAAAGAGAAGTTACATGAGGACCCCATTCTCACTCTCTTAATTCTGTCGCCAATCTCCATACTATCTCGTCTTCACTTTGCATTCACGTATTCTGTGTTACGATCCCCGTTAGGTGGGCCTGTATTGAGTGTGTATTGAACCTCAGGAAGTGTCTTTCAGTGAATACCCGCATTTTGACCCGTTCTACTCATGAAATGCATAAAATGTGAGTAAAAATGGTTTAGCAGCAAATATAAAATTTGGTAATATATTTCTTGTCACACATGTATAGGCAAGTACGGTCCTATCAAAATAAAAGGCAAAGTATAGTGGAGTGACTTAAGTTTAACAAACGAAATGGCACCGCTGCAAGCAAACATTTGGACCAAAAGAGCTTGCACGTACTTAGATTCTTTGAACCGCTGTTTGCCGATTGACGCCAGTGGTCTCTGCAAACTGAGTCAATTCGATCTCGTCGATCTGGGCCCGATCCTCCTCATCCCAGCCTTCGCGGTCATCTTTGACAAGTCTAACAAACAACACGTCGATTAGAAGAGCCAGGGCACTAATGGCAACACCGAAAAATAATGCTGTTCGGTAGCCCAGAATCTGGCTTCCAGATCGTTGGACAACTTGTGACTCGATGGTTGAGGCAAACCCAAGTCCTAGACTATTTCCATACAAATTCAAAGTGCCGATAATAGACCCAGCAATACCCTGCTGGTGCCGACGGACAGAATTGCTAGCAATGATTTGCGCAGCAGTGTACACAAAGTCGGGACAGAAAGCAAAGAAGACGACCGACGGGAAGACCTGAGCCCAATAGGTCTGGTGAAGAGGAATAGTCGCCATGAGTACATTTGAAATCAAGATAGCACATGTACCGATGGCAAGAATCCATTGAGCGGCCAGGCGCGGAATCATCCAGGCAGCGAGACAAGCAGCCCCGACGGCACAAATAACGAATGGGGTCCAGCCGATCGCAAATTGAAGAGGAGACCAGTGCCAGACTTCTTGTAACCAAAGAACCTGATACCAAAGCAAGGTACCACCAGCCATGTAATTGAAGAGGGCGACTAGTAGCACGGTCAAGAAGCATGGTGCTTTGAATATCTCGAGGGGCATGATGGGTTGGGTGGCGTATCGTTTTTCCCAGACCAAGAAAGCACCGAATAGAAGTATGGACAGAGGTAAAAGAACTATTTCATAAGGAGTCGACCACCCAACGCTGGGTGCTTGGCTGCACACGGACGGTATATGTCAGTCTCTCCTATATAGATCAAGGATGCCATCCAAATAACGACGGGTCTACTGACTTCCATACGAAGTTGAAAATGATCAATGAGCTGGTCCCTAATAAAGACCCAACAATATCAATCTTGCCATATTGATCAAGCGGAGTAACACGAGGACTCAATGTCCAAATCGCTAGAGAACTGGCAACACCTAGACAGGAGCTACATGGGCAATCGTTAGCAAAAAACATTCCTTCTACTGAATTCAATGCAAACGTCGTTAACTTACATAAAAACAAAAAACCACTTCGAGTCTGTGGTCTCCATAAAGGCGCCCAAGAACAAAGCTCCGCAGTACCCTCCAAGAGGAGCTGACGCAGCAAAAAACCCCAGACTGAGATTGCGCGCACGCCCTGGGGGGTTAGTGCTTGAAATCATGGCGACAGCATTTGGCATGATGAATGCACCCCCCAGACCTCCGAGCGCACGCATTATAACAAAAGCGAAGAAGGATTTGTGGCAGAACCCACTAGCGAGTGTAGTGATACTAAGCCAAGCGCCGCCTGCGAGAAGGAGTTCACGATGTCCATATACATCGCCTAGTCGGCCGCTGATAAGGACAAGTGTACCTTGAGTCAATCTGCAACCAGTGAGCCTCGGAATTACTCACGAGATTTTAAAATGGTCTCACGGGTAGCTAGCACCAATCCAAGAAGCGGAAGTGGTTTTTACCCCCATCGACTGAGCAAGTCTTCTTCCACCTGCAATTCCGGCAAAGTTGACGGTCATCTACCTCCATTAGCCTCGCTCGCCTCTCGCTCTACCTCTAAAGACCGGACTAGTCAGATATATTTACCTGAACGAGATTTGTGAGCACAAGCAGGCTAGTGAGAGCAAAGCGGCGGGCCTTCTTAGCCGGCATCATCTGTAGCGTCTCAAAGACAGGCTGTCCAACTTGTGGAGGTGGCGATTCTTGAGCCGAGCCATTTGATGCTGCCAGGGTTGGTCCTCCGGCAAATGTGGTAGGGCTCGATTGTTTTGACGACAAGGTCAGCGGCCGCGAAAATGAAGCATCTAACTTTATAGATGATTGACTGGTTTGCACCAAAGACATGGTGAACGGCAGTAATTAATGACTTATTGATGAAATGGTGGAAACGTTTCAAACAACAGAAGCCCGCAAAAACTCCGTAATTGCGGGGTTGGCTTAAAAATTCATTTTGAGTCACATAATTCCCGGCCATGCCGATCACCCAGCCCAATTACAAAGATTCAATATCAATTCGAGATTAATTTGGCCAAATAGAGCAATCTTTACATGGATTGACCTTCTGGCCAGTCCTCCATATTTACCACACTTTGGCGGAGTCCTGGTAGCTGATTCACCTGCCTAATTAGGCAGTTCGCTCTGTTTATGCCAATCTAGCTGAACAACCTCATATAGCAAATTCGACCGCTGAGCAAATTGCAGGCCCTCCTCAACAGCCAAACTTCTATCATATGGTATCTACCTACTGGATTGATTCTTTTTACGGCGTTTTTCCTTTCTCATTCCATGTACGTAAAGCCGCTGCTGCTGGTGCCAGCATTGCGGTATTGTGTAGTATCTGGCAAACTATTTGGTGATGTAGACATTTGTAAAGGGATATATAGCTTTGAACAATTTGGGATTATAAATAGTTTTCAGAAGGTCGCTCATCACTCTATATATCTCGTCACTGCATAACAGTCAATATCTAGCGACTGTTGTAAAACGATTCGATTTAATTGTAGGCATAGAAATACGTATGATACTCCTTTTTCTTTTTTATGTACAATGGGGCAACTTGAGATATTCTTGGTATACGGCACTTCTACTGTCGGGCAACGAATCATGCCTCCCTACCTAGCAGAGTCTTCTCGTGTTGATTCATTTATAATTAGCAGTGTTTGATTTCTTATTTGTAATTGACGGTAGGTGCTGACTGCAGCAAGCCTGGAATAATCAGCACTCAATATAGCCTGTAATTATTCGATAACATACTAGCTCGTCCTATAAAACTAGGCGGTTACCCCCCATCGCTCCGATTTTGCTGGAAAGCACTGCATGGGCATCCACTCGAAACTGCAAGTATATCCCCGTATTACAATCAAATGGTCTACCGTGGTGGGCCCTTCACACCGCAATGCGATCATGGTCATCTCGTACGAGAAGCCTGATTTTGAAATATTGAAAAAATGAGACGTCAGAATGATTATAGCTACCGATAGCCCTATCCTTGTATATTACCAGGCACCCGTCAAAGCAGCCTTCGGTACGTACAACTCATCCAGATACTGGATGTCTTCATCGGAAAGCACTCCATGATTGAAAAGTGCCACAGATTGCACAGCCTCATCTACCCTAGCAGTGCTAGAGAGTCCAACGATAGGATTGACTCCTTTCTTCAGACACCAGAGCAGTCCGATCTGTGCCATGCTGCAACCCTTTTTTTTGGCCAATTCCTCTACGCGGTTGATGATGGAAACATCAGTCTCTGTGGTCGTACCGATCAGCATCTCTGAGTAAACATCAGACGCTTCACGCAAGGTTTTTTGATCCTTGTCAATTTTGAACGGACGTGCGAGTAGACCACGTGCCAAAGGTGACCATGGAATGATGCCAATACCAGCATCACGGCAATATGGGTGCATTTCACGTTCCTCCTCACGGTGTAGAAGGGAATAATAGTCCTGCATGCTGATGAATTTATGCCACCCATTCTTCTCCGCAATATTATTCAAAGCTTGGAATTCCCAAGCAAACATCTAACAATGGAGTTAGCGAAGATCGTCGTCTATCAACAATTGGAAAATTTACCGAGCTTGCGCCGAGATAACGCACTTTTCCAGATTCAACAAGATCATTGAGTGCCCTCATAATTTCCTCACGGGGAGTCTCGCGATCCAGGCGATGAATCTGAAGGACGTCCAAATAAGTGCCGAGTCTTTCGATACTGGCATCCACCGCGTCAAAAATATGCTTGCGTGATAATCCAATGCGATTGACCATGACACCATCATTGACTGCCATCTGGGCCAACTTTTCCTTATCAGATAGCCCCTCCAAGTCACCTGGATTAGGGACACCACCGTAGCATTTCGACAAAATCACCACTCGATTGCGGGGTATGTTGTACACTTCTAAGGCTTTCGCTATGATGCGCTCCGAATCGCCGAAAGAGTAGACGTCAGCCTGAAATTATCAGTTCGTCAAATTTGTAAGTTAAACGGCACCGGTTTTCTTACGGTGTCCCAGGTGTTCAGGCCATTATCGAAAGCATGCTTGATAATTGGAAGTGCTTTTTCCTCGGGAATCATCCAGTCATCACTGCCAAAAGACATCGCACCTAGAATCACTTTTGAAATTTTGAGGCCAGACCGTCCAAGTCTAGAGAATTAAGGGGGTTAAAAGCGGTCCTCATTTCATCAAGGAATGTCTTACTGAGTGTATGACATAGTGCCCTGTTGAGCCTTGGGCCGGAGAGTAAGACTGTCCATTTTTGTTGCTCGATCAATTACATCGTGTTTGGAAGAGAAATTCTCGAACTTTAAATATGTGCCGCGGGCATTTTTGAACTAAGGACTATGTCCGATGCCAAAGAGGCGAAGCGCTTGCTGAGTTGAGCATGCTGAGTTGAGCATGCTGAGTTGAGCATACTCAGTTGAACGGAACGCTCTTATCCTATTGGTGGATCTGCTTACTCAAATAGTCCTGGTTGAATCGCGGCAATTTAGACACTAACCATGCGAGTCACGCTTCTCCGTATAGTTTCTCCTTGAATTACTTGTTAATCGTGACGGATTTCGAAGTTTCCGATAATTTAATTTATATTACCAAAATATGGTAAATGGTCCCCTCTGAATTCATGCCACCACTTACTCTGCTGATACATTCCACTCTCATCTCCGAAGACAAGCCACCATTTCTTTAAAAACCAAGGTTGAGCTTCCCAGCTCCGTATATCCCATGGTGCACTTGACCCACTCACTTCATTATCAGATCCTGTGTAGGACGCCCAGCAGATAAGCCCATCATTTTCAAGATCGGCACAGAATTCACCCTGGTTGATACTTGAAGGTTTCATGGTGGTAAGTTGAATGAATTGTTGACGAAACTTTGGACATGGAATAAGGTCGATATAGACATGATGCGGATGTTTGAACTGGGCATATATTGGTTTGAGGTCTGGCATTGACTCCAGCAGCTCGGGAGAAATCGATTTCGTGCCATCTCTCCCAATTGCTTGATCGTAGAACAGTGACCCAGTTGCAGGGTCTGTTAGTTCTTCGAAAGTGAGGCCGAACCGCTCAGCATTCGCTCGAAGGGCCGATATGGTAGATAGTTGTTTCAGTCGTAAATGATTAGTGCTGACAGAGGGAAGCGAGGGTGGATTAGACAGCCTTCTCTTCTCAAGGACGAGTATTTTGTCGGTGCGCAAAGCAGGACATGGTGTGGCATTGTCTTCAACGCAAGGTTCCTGAGTGGGGTTACCAGATGGCAGATTCAACGAATTCAATCCGGCTTTGAAGATATCTCGAATGGTAATTTCGCCCGACCTGATTCGTGCGCTTGTACTGGTGTCAACGCCACCCAGGTACTTGCCAATAAAGGCCAAAGCTTGCATCGGATCATCTTCAGTCATTTTAGAACGAAAAATACCACTCGGTGGCGCAGCAAAATTTGTTGTGCTGCATCCTGGTTTGCGTTTGAGTAAGCAATTGGGTAGATCACTCTCTTCTTGGCTATTCGGCATGGAGAGGCCGTTTTCAGTACGTGGGGTTTGAACAGCTACGAGAGCTTCGAGTTCCTGCAACCGATGCTTTTGCCGTTCTCCTAGACCAAAATGAGATTGAATTTGGGGAGGACTAATAGGTGGTGTACTAACTGTATCTCTGTTGAGCTCGAACATTCTGCTTTCTCCTGCGACTTGATACTTTTGTCTTGGAATGCGGGGTCTCGGGCATGGCTATTATATCGGACTAAAGTAGGCTTCGGTATAATGTCTTCACCTGGCATGGGAATTTAAGGTTTGAAAAGGTGACCACGGAGATGAGAACACCTACATACAATGGAAAACTGACCAGGTTATGGAGATGAGGAGGGAGGTGATTCATAGACTTCGCCCAACTCCGCTCTGAAACCTGGGCCCACGAGTAAACTTAGGGTTTTATATTAGTCAGCAAGCCCGTAGTCAGTGTTGAATATCCCGATTGCTGAGACAATAGTAAGGTTGGGAATTTTTATATACAAAGATATCAATCTTTGGGCATATTCGTATCTTAAAAAATATACACAACATAATATACAATCGAGTCCCACCAATAACATAAACACTGAATGAAGCCTTAGTTATCAAATAGCAGGTCTATTTATGTGAAATATCTATTGTGAAATATGATCTACACCCTGTCCATTGCCCTGTTCCCTGCTTGTACATGAGCTGATTCCTATAGAGTAGCTAGATCACCCATAGCTGAGAATATACTCCATCGTGAGCATCGACATGTAGCCCTAGATCGTTTACTTAACCTAAATTATCAATGCCGATGCCCTTATCCTTGACAGCAAAGCAAGATGTGCACAGTTTGAGTATTTGACTATTTCCCCGCTCCGTCGAAGCCATGTTGCTGAACCTAGACTCTGACACGCCTAAGTTGAAAAGGGCAAAGGGCAACATCATAAGAATTAACTTAACTGGACAAGAATGGCCTAAAATAACAATAGCGCATGAAGCTACTTTGCATTCGGCAAAGCCGGCGTAGATACGGATTTGCAAAAATCCGCACCCATATAGCTTACGCCCCTGTGGCTTAGGCAATCTCAACTCCATCTCGCTCTGTTACTTACCATCTATCTCATTGAATTCGAAAGTCGTATCAAAGGCGACACATAAGTTGGAACACGACTTATATGACAACCATTTGTCGGGACGCAGACAGATACAGACTCATCACTCCCTTCTCAAGGCCAAGAACCGGCGGTAGCTAACGTGGCCTAGACGAACAATCCCTGTTTGTATCACATACATCGCTCTGCTCGCAATTTCAGCATTTATTTGAACGATAAAGATCTTGTAGTTGTGGTTGAAACGCACAATTGAAATTTCAGCACGCCGGATCTGTTTGTTTACTCTTCTAAACCGAGCCTACATCAAGCAATTAGCTCATTTCTTGACAAAGGAAGATCTTAGGGTATCGATGGATTCCAACAACAAAATGGCTGTTGTTTAGTGGAGCAATGGATCCCAAGATAGATCTGCTCCTTGCATTTTCGCTTCACGGCTTTAATACATCTCCCTATTACTATGCCTGTTCGGCCTGTCTGGGACATGAGGTCACGATTATTTTTTTGGATACACGCAACAAGTTTTATGTTGTATAACGAAGATACAGATGATATAGTAGGTATTTTCCATAAGCACCACAACCCAGCTGATATTTTTAAATGCGTTGCGCTGGAAATCTTGTAGTATACAGTGATGATTTCAATATTATAACTTTGATTTCCTCTTTCTTGCGGTATATAATCAGTGAATAGCAGAAACATTTTATCTATTCTCGTTAACAGCTATCATTGATTAGATTGTGTGGAGTTTAACTGAGTCAGCCTGACTTTCTCGACAAGCTGATCAGGCAAAGTAATAAATAGGGCGACATTGAATGCCACAGGATTCATGATAAAGACGCTATAAATGTCGAAAGAGGGAATCCACACGATTTGATCCCAATTCGACACCGCCTCTTCCTCTAAAAAAACAAGCGAGGAGAAGTCTGGATAATTTCGCTCGAATATTCCTTAAAAAAAAGTGTCTGTTTTCTAGCTGAGATGTACGGCGTATATAGTTATATATATTTCTAGGTATAGGAAACTTATATACTGTATCATATAGGGTATGATACAGTGGATTACCCTTAACTATAGTCTCTATACCATTCGATTAAATTCTAATCTGGAAGTATGTAAATATAAAAAATCAATCCAAATTCATGATAGAGACTACAAAAACCTCGCCAGTTCTTGCTTGGGAATTCCGTACCGGAATCGGAAAAAGAACCTTGCCGGGGCGACCGCTTTCCGGGAGGCGGAACGTTTTGTCCGATATAAGCAGGTAGTATAAACTAAAAAGACTCCAATTGCCTATAAAATAAATTACATTACCCTATCACTGGACCGATCTGACTCTAACACTTCCATATCTAAGTCATGGCAACGGTCATGCAACCGAACATGCGCGCATGGTATCATGATGGTCGAGGACAACCCACCGAAGTTCTCAAATTCACAACCGATTTCGTCACTCCTCGTTTTTCTGATTTAGCTCCTGATGAAATACTGGTGAAAGTTTCATATTGTGCACTTACCCCGGGTGTCAGTATGATGATGCCACTGGAACCTGCTTGGCTGCACAAGATGCCTGCGATTCCTGAGCTCGAGTTTTCTGGCACTGTTATTGCTCTTGGGACTGATGCTGAGGCGACCAGGCCCGACCTCGCAGTCGACACACCTGTGTTCGGGGTAACTTCTATGAAAATTCGGGGAAAAAAGGGCCTTGGAACTCTTGCTGAGTATTGTATTTGTCCAATGCAACGACTCATCACAAAGCCGAAAGACATGTCATTTGCTGAGTCCGCGGCACTTGGAGGGAATGGAATAACGGCTATACAGGCTCTAGAACTGAGTAACCTAAAGAAAGGAGATAAGATTCTAATAAACGGGGGAAGTGGAGGAACTGGCTCAATGATGATTCAGTGCGCCAAAGACATAGTTGGTGACAGCGGCTATATTGCAACGACAGGCTCGATGGTTAACTCCGATATGCTGAGAGAGCTTGGTGCGGATGAGGTATGAATATCATGTCTATTCGAAACGTGATCGAAATTTATCTGAGTATTTGAATAACGAGCAAATATAGGTTATTGACTATCAACGGCATGATCCACTGCATGCTTACCTCGAAGAGGAGCATTCTCAATCCCCTTTCAATGCTATAGTGGATACTATAGGCATCCAATCATTATATGCTTGCTGTCCAAGATATCTCAGCAAGAACGGTCGATTTATCAATATCGGTGCCATGAAAGTCCAACCAACCTTGCTGAGCGTCATTGGTTTCTTCTGGTGTCAATTATTCAATGCTTATTGGCCTGCTTTTCTCGGAGGAACACCACGGTGGTTTCGAATGCTCAGTGGATCACCTGACTTTGTCACATTGTCTAAGGTCAAAGAAATGGCAGAGCGTGGAAGTCTAAAGTCAGTCATTGACTCCATATGGGAAATGCAAGATGCTATAATGGTGCGACTTACGTTCTTTTCAACTTACTTGGCCGAAGCTGACGTGACTTTCAGGCATATCAAAGGATTGAGTCGAAACATTCGAAGGGTAAAGTTTTGATCAGGATTGCAGACTAAAGGAAATAAGTCGGGTTCCAAGGTTGTCATTAAAAGTAGAAAATTCCCGAAATTCAATGGTACATTTTAAGTTCAGCTTATACATGGCTATCGGAAAATATTTAAACACAGTAAGTACTGTGTTGTAGTTGAGACATGGGCATGTCTCAACTACAACACAAAGTATCATTTTAGAGCAGTAGACCTAAAAAATTGAATTTACCAGAACAGAATAATTAGGTTAGATACTACAACTTATATGAGTGATTGTTCAATTTGCAAATTGAATGGGGGTCAGACAAATAATTAAATTGAGATTTACCGTGTTTCAAGCCAGATTATGCGACAAACATTATTTGCAGTTAGCCTGGGAAAACTACGTGCAATAAAGGGAATGGGCCCTAACACTGCCCAGAGTTAAGGAGTGAACCTCACTGCATCAAGTCCCATTGGATAGGTTTAAACTAACGACCCTTTGGATCCCCTCCTGGAGGGATGAACGTAGGTTTAATCCACCATGACCGCAATTGTCTGATCTTTTCAGCATTTCAGTCGGTCATGGTGTCACAGAATATACTCTCACATTATACATGTCTCCGTAGTAAAACCGAATATAGTGATGGTGATTCCGTTGCTTGACCACCCTTTGACTCTGCAAGCTTTATTTTGACATGTAAACCGCCCCATGATGTTCGTATCTCGCTTCTTGAGATATTCAATATCATTATCGGCATTGCGGAATTTGATATGTAGGTCATTCTCGACCAAAAAATTGATCACTTCTTCATGAAGTGATTGATACATTGACCAGGAAGCTATATAACATTTTTCTCTGTTTGGATTCATGTTTGGGTTTTTTTGGTACTTCCCACTCCAATCGTCTTTGGTATTTTGCACTGAAAAAGGAAACGGAGATAGAAGGTAAACAATGGGGGTACCTGCTAATATAAAGTAGGGAAATATATCTTTAGAAAAGTGCCAATGCAGTTTTCAGTTTTCCTGTAAATTGTTGGGACACGCCATATTACAAGTCCAAGGCAGTCTTACTTACATCTCTCTTGTGCAGAGGATATCTTTATGGCGTGACCTAGTTTATATTTCCATTCTATCCTATAGGCCCCGTGCCAGTTAGCCTCACTGGGGGACAGTCTGGCGGCGTAATTCACCATTCTCACTGGAGCTGATTTTTCCAGATTGACCGAAACCTTTTTTAGTTGGCTGATTTAGCTGAATTTTGGCAAAGTTTAGATTTATTATTGAATTCATCTATATTAAAATGCCAAAACAAATAATCAAATAGATAGTTGGTATAACTAATTGTGTTATTTTGGCTAATATTTCTTTGACACAATATATTTGTGGTATCGAACACAACAGTGGTACCGGCAATTCTTTTGTGCAAATTCCCCGGCTAGCCAAGTACCCGTTGCCTTTCGGGTATAATTCTGTCTTTGATTTTGGATCTCTTATCAAATTTCTCGGTAGCCTATAATACTCATGGCCAACCATAACTACACTGTAGAGAAAGCCGATCGCCTTGTCAAAAAAGAGAGGGATTTAATTACGTTTGGCAGATCCTTCAGGTACAATCCTGTGAGTATCATCCCCGAGAGCGGGTTTTTTTTTTGATCTGGTCTAATAATATGATTGTTGGTGTTGGGTATTGTCTCGCAAATCAGGTATGGGACCCCTCTTTCGGGCAATACTCGCGACAAAATTGCCCATTATGGGGCCGTACAAAACCCCGGGTGAAAACTATAATGAACTGGCCTTCTGCTATCAATTGACGGGGAGAACCTTTAGAGGAATAAAACCATGCGTCTGCTGAGGGAAGCTGTTCGAACTTGGATTGGAGAGCTCCACCGATCCATGATGCTATGTACAGTGGATGGATGGATGGATTTGATTAACCCTGACCCCTTACAAATGAATGTAATACGCAGGCTATCACAACTATACATATATTGTGAGCTAATACCAAGGAATAATTGAGACCGAAATAGATGAATATGTACTTTATTATGGTAAGCTTCTTGCCACGCATTCTTCGTGAACCTGGTTTCGGGGTGGAGGAATATCCAGTATCATCCGTATCTGACCATGTTCTTAGAGGTTTATCATCTTCCAAAATTGCAAGTTTTGTACGGTTAGGAGTTATAGGGTCGTTGTGAGCAGTGTAAACACTCATTCCAAACATTCTAATGTGTATCTTGCTTAGCTGTGTAATAAATATGGAATTTTATTTGAAGATTGTATTAAGTGGGGTCCACGTTAATTTACCATGTAAAACCCGCTTACATTTTCCCCGCTTCTCAAAGGAAATTTTGCTTTTCCTGCCTTCTTGCATGGATAGATTGTGCAGCGGCGCAGCAGAAAATATTTAATTCAGTTTCCGGCTATCTCCAAGCATTCAGTGACCATTCTCCCGAATTATTTTCGACAGTGGACTTCGCGTAATACTAATACTCAGAAATTCCGAATTTTTATCCTGTGCGAAACCTAGATGTAACTCTGCCCTACTCATGAAAGAATTAGCTCTACCCACTCTAGCTATATTACCCCCCATATCTACTCAAGGAAAAAAAACCTTAGTCCAATCTAACTACGGTGTAAAAACTTCCGTATTAGAATTAGCTCTAATTGCACGGGCACAGGCAGGCCTATAACTGCTACCATTTAGCTTGTAGACGATTATCGCACAAGTACCTAGCCAGGTATTTATAACCGCAAAATCCGCTGCGGTTTTGATATTCTATCCAAAGTCCAACTGCAAAATCGCGAGGTCTTGAAGTGATGACCAAAACCAGTGTGGTTTTGGTTAGATCTTCGGTTAACTGCGGTTTTCGCGGTTGCTGCCACAGTCTAGTCTAGCCTTGTCTAGTTGTCTATTCGTTCGAGAGATTTACTGATTTATTTATTTTTAGCAATTTGCTGCGATAGCATTTCTGTATCTGAACTACTTCAAAATTTCTGTAGAATAACATGTAAGCTATGCAGTCAAGGATAACAAACTGTTTGCATTGTTTAGCAGAATCTAGACTCAAACCCCGGTTTTTAGGCATGGCCGGGCAGGGTCAGGCTTGGGTTTTCATTAGGACAGGGGTCAGGTCGGCATAGGAGAGTGGGTCGCGTAGCATAGACCTATTTTGTATTTCCACTGCTTTCATAAGCTCTGAAAATGTCTAAAGTGGTGGGTGGGTGGGCTCGGAACTTCGGACTGACCGAAAGGTGGCCTTAGCAATTACATCAAGTCATCACTCCAAGCGATTTCGCCAAACTCACCGAAGATCTTTTTTCTATCTGAATACTTCAAACTTATTCTTTCTGAAACTGGGACTCCTATCTATTACCCAGACAGACAATACTCACCGATGACAGCGACTTATCATGTACTTTTCACGCCAGAGATCCTTGGCGAAATCTTCTCCTGGATTGACAAGGATAATAACTTTAGTTATGAGGTAGGGACTGGCGCAGAGGATACTTTTCTTGAAAGCATCGACTGGGATAAGGTTGGCTCTCTTAGTGAGATTGACTGGAGCAATTGTCCTAAGACATATTATTACTATAAGAAAGGCGTCTTGCTCCGATGTGGTCTTGTTAATAAATTTTGGTGGTGCGAGGCTATACGGTATATCTGGAGGCGCCTGGGTGGTCCTGGGCATGGAGGAGCAGATCTCCTTGGCTGTTTTGCAGGATTTGACGATCCTTGTCGCAAGCAATTTCACGCAAATTTGGTCACACAAGCCGATCTGTTCATTATCAACGAAGATAATGCAGGTATCTACGACTCTCTAATACATGGTGTTACTTTCCCAAATCTCCAGCATTTGCGCTTGTACTGCCCACAAAGATGCGATTATATTCCACAGCTACAATGCCCATCCTTAAAGATATTGGAGATTGATCCTGAGTTCGAATGCGAATTTGGCTTATCTAAATACGCGTTGAGCCAAGAAAAGTGGGATAAAGTGTTATGTCGAATTTCCGTGAGTTGAGTTTACAATTTCTTATTCTGCGACATTTGCTGATAGGGATGTGATGATACCATTATGTAGGCGCTTTTCCCAACACTTAGAACTGTCAAATTCTTAGATCATGCGAGGGTTCGGCCGGGGGCACTGGCGCATTTTGAGAAAAGCCTGCCGTGCTTGGAAGCTTTTGATAGAGAATTTGTTGTCGAAAGCACAGAAACTGAGACAGAAAGATATTAAAAACTGTGTCTTTTATAGTTGATATAGGTCTTGTATTTTACACCTATTTTGCTACATCGTTGAGTGTTGAGCAGGATTTTGACCGTCTCGGCATTTCCTCTCTATATAGCAGCCTATATTGTATGGGTGTGTTCAGCGCCCTAGTCATTAATATACTCCTTGGGTCCTAGAATCTAGCCGCCATGGAAGATGGACGGTACAATCAAAAAGATGCGGGCTAGGCTAAATAAATACACCGTGGGACATTCATCCGCTCACAGCTTTGTCTCTTGCGGGTACTCGCCTGGGACTAGGTTGGCGCCGCGAACACCAACCTCGTCCAGCACAGTATCCGCAGCCAGAGTGCCCTGCTCTATTGCACCCTCGATAAAACCCTTCCATCCATGAGCCCAATCGGCGTTTGCCATTAGGACATTGCCGTGCCGTTTCTGAAGCTCCGTAAGGTACTTGGTAAGAAATCCAGCTCTATACCAGGCAGCTCCGGCCCTTGCGTAAGGATCTGACACCCAGTCATGGAAGATGACTTTCTTAATACGCATGGGGTGGAACCGTTGCAAGGCTGTCTCAAGCCTCTCGGGCTCTTTGAGTGGATCAAGCTTTCCACGGTTATCACCGGCGAACGAGGTGATGCGTGTGGACTCGTTACCGGCGCAGAAACCATCTCCGTAGATGTATAGGAAATCGCCAGGCCACGTACAACCTCGAAGACCGCGCAAATCGCCCTCGGCTTCGGCGTGGATCTTGGTGAGGTAGTCCACCTGGTTGATCTTGATGGCCTCCTGACGGAGCGGCGACAGAGGAGGGTCAAAGTGGATATCTGGAAGGACGGCAATCGGGATGGTGTTTACGACACGGTTGGCACGATGGGCCTTTCCAGAGGTGGTGATGATGGAGACTAGGCCTTGTCTCTCGACAATAGACTTGATGGGTGTTTTGAACGAGTACTGTAGTCCAAGTCGAACAGCGTCATCGAAGATGCGACGGGCGAGGGTTGACTGACCCTGACGGACCTTGTAGAGTGTCCAAATCTCTTCGAAGGTCGTGATGTCGTAGCTTCCAAGCGCCTGCGCACGGATCATCTCTAGGAAGCCGATATCCTCAACAGAGCCGCCGCCGCAATGCGGGACGAGGGATTCGAGAAGGGCAAGCTCATCAGCCGAAAGTTGATGCTTAATCTGCTCGATACGGTCACGAAATGACATCTGATCGACCACTTTAACCTTGTCTGGGCTGACATACAAGTTACCGAGGGTAGAATGTGGCAGTGGGCAGATATTTCGGCCATTGTTACCGTCGATGTCGATGAAGATCCTCCATGCCTTGGCGGTCATTTCGCCAGCTTCCTTATGAGTAAACTTGCGGCTGCCGGAGCCGGTGTCGAGGGTGAAGTAATCGCAACCACCTTTCGCGGTGCGCGTTGTGCTGATGTCGTCTTTGAGTCCGTAACGCTGCATCTCTGCGAAGAGCCGACCATGGACATGGGAAACCCAGGTGCCGCCCATCTCGAAGGTGGTGCCGTCAACTTCGGCGCTCCAGGTTCTGCCGCCGACGCGGTCCCGAGCTTCGAGGAGAAGTGTCTTCTTGCCTAAATATCTGATGTCAGTGGTCTTCGGCGTTTCGTGACTCGCAGATTAGACATACCAGCCTTCACCAGATCACGGGCGGCAACCAACCCAGCGTAGCCAGCACCAATAACGATAGCGTCCCATATTTTATCCTTGTCGCTTTGTCGGATCCTGCTGTCAGGCTGAATTACACCATAAGTGTGCAGGCCACCGATTAAACCATCTTTCTTGGTATAGGTATAGCCCTCTGTAGAGAGCTTGGCCTGGTAGCTGGATGGGGCCATTATTCCGGGGTAAAATGTCGTTCTGAGAGAGACCAACAAACTGCTAGATTCTTGCAACCGTGGATATGAGAATGCGAGATGATCGTCGCTATATAAGAGTATAGGGGATTTCACATTGTTTAATGACAAGTAACGTCACTAATTAATTCCTGGGAGTGGGGGATGCTGCAAAACCATTCCATATCCAGATATGTCCCACAGATTTTCCAGGAAGTGGCTAGGGCAGGTAATTCGTGGGCAGGGTACGGCACAATCTTGCTTAAACCGGGGACACCAATTATCCACCATCTAGTCAATACTAGTATTTGTCTAAGGGTGAGGAGGTTCCGAGCCAGGCAAAGTAGCTGAGAGTATTGCCGAATTGGGTATAAGTATGCACTCGTATTCTCGGAAATGTTCCCGAAGCATTAGAAAACAGTACGCTTATGTGGAAATGATGCCATCTTAACCATGCAGTGGTACTATTTTAGCAATTATCTACATGGAAGGGTAGTAGGACTTAACCCAATTGAACCTTTCCAACTAGATGATCCTGAAACAAACCTCCCCTCCCCCTCTTCAGCGACGCCTAGCCATGATCCATTAATACACATAACACGGGCCCCATAACCTGTGAAAAGTCACTGCAGTAACATCGCCTCAGCCTGAACCTCAGCACGCATATTCGGCACAACAATGGCAGACACTACTGCAGTAGCCCAAGCAGGTGAATGGCCCGGATACCGGTTTCGAAATATCTTTTGCAAAATCGACTCGTCGTCTCGGTCAATCAGATAAGCCGTGATTTTGTGGGCATCCCCCACTCCACGTCGAACGCCGGCATGCTGCAGTGCAGCATCCAGACAGATAAAGATGGCCGTGAATTCATCTTCGCGGGAAGATGTGATCAAATCTCCGGTGGCAAGGTCTAATCCGACGTGCGTGGTAGTTGTAACCAGCTTTCCGTGTAATGGCACCGCTGTCGTTGTTGCAATGCCGGAGGACCGTAACATTTCGCCCACTGGGCCAGGTAGCCATTTGGATTCCATGTAGGTAGAGCCTGGCGAGATTTTGTCGAATAGGTTGGATACAAGATGCGGTATGTAGTTCATTATGAGTAGTCTGCAGTGAGGAAATAATAGTTTGCTTGCGAAAGTAGTGATCAATATTTACTATGCACTAGAATGGTGGCGAGTATTCTCAGTAAAGTAAGACCTAGTCAGCAGCCGGATATTTCAGTGAGATTCCAGTACTTAACAGTTGGTAAGTCTATGTAATTATTTGGAGCGCTTACCATGCAAACAGGAACAGGTCCCTGGGCTGTGAGTAAAGCCTTATCTGGAAACCCGTCCAATTTCGTCTATAAGCATTCGGGCATAGTGCAATATGGTAGCGGGAGACTCATTCACCTATTAAGGTAATACCGGGCACCTACTTAATATCGTTCATTGCGATTTTCACCAAGAAGAGACATCCATGGCAGGATGTGGGGATGGAGGTTGCCATCTCTGAGCATGAGCGTTGTCATTACCAGCATTTTTTTCGTCAGGACACAGTTTATCCTAGCTGGCTAGCACTGGCGCCCCTTCCTGTCGCTGAATCCAGTTGTTCTCATATGACACTGTCCATTATGAATATCTAGGTATACTTCGTCAATTTTAATCCAAAAAAAAACACCAACCCACCAAAGTCGGAAACTCGCACCACAATGGCTCCCAGTCACATGCAGTTACTCCCCCAGCCAGCCTTTATTAGCCTACCTCCGTACGATCCCGAAATCCTGGCCGTCGAAGATACACAACATCGACCGATCCCATCTAGCCTTGAAGAGCTTCGTGAGCTTCGCAAAGGAGAGACTCCCCATGATGACAAAATCTACAACGACCCAAGAATCGAGATTGAGAAAATATCCATTCCAGGTGCAGATCGACCACTCCGCGCAATTGTATTGACTAAAAAGTCTCCCGTGGCGACTTCAAAACTTCGACCGGGCATCCTATTCTTGCATTCCGGCGGTCGAGTTATGGGGAATATCTACACTGGTCTTGCTGCAGTGAGCGAACTTGTTAAAGACTTAAATGCCGTGGTTGTCAGCGTCGAATACAGACTATCTCCAGAAGTCCCTGGCATTCAGGCTTTGGAGGATTGCTATGCGTCCCTCATCTGGATGTCCGAGAATCTGGGCACTTACAACATAGACCCGGGCCGCTTCATGATAGCTGGTGTTTCAGCTGGAGCAGGACTTGCCGCTGGGACTGTGCTTTTATCACGAGACCGAAATGGCCCCAGAGTTTGCGCGCAGCTGTTATCCTGCCCGATGCTAGATGACCGGTTTATAACCTTGTCGAGCCGGCAATTTCAGAACGGTCGAGGGTTCTATACTGAGTGGGGAAGATACGCTTGGAAATGTGTTCTTGGTGAGACTGCTGAGGAAGGGAATGTCAGTTCATATGTTGCCCCTGGGCGAGCAAAAGACTTGTCCCATTTACCTCCTGCATACATTGATGCCGGATCGTGTGAGCCGTTCCGTGATGAAAGTATACTTTATGCTATGAAGTTATGGGAGTGCGGGGTTCAAGCGGAATTGCATATCTGGGCTGGAGGATCACATGGGTTTGACTTGTTGTTTCCTACGAAGATCGGAGCACAGGCTACCACGACGAGAGATGCATGGCTGAGGCGGGCTCTGAGAGAGGAGACTGCATGAGGCCGGACGAAGGTTGTTATATTACTTACCTGATAGCTGGATGAGCAGTAGGGCCATGGGAGAACGGCAAGCCGGAAGATAAGTATTGTTAGATTAACTGGAACTCGACAATATGATATTATTGAAACGGAGCATGATACTATGTGACCCCTCCCGTAAGCCTTGTGTTGTGGAAACAACCAATTTATTGGCACCCTCTAGGCAATAAAGTGAGAGTGCAATCAATGAATGTAGTCGGCGACTTCATATTATTGACTAGGGCAGCTGCTCATAAGGGTTGAAATATTGATATGGCCGCCGGTGTAGGAACGTTCAATTATAACAGCCAGGAGATGGATGGAAGAATTTGTCGTCGGAGATGAGTTAACGTCGTCTATTTCCTTTCTCGCAAAAAGCATGGGAAGCTATACCAAAGTCGTGCACGTAATAAAGAACAGAGAAATAAGCCAAGAACCTGCAAACATTTGGGTGGTCGTCCCTCTCAGTCTTTCTAGACTCGACAATGATTATCAAACACCATCCCCAAGCATCTGAGCGTTAGCTTCCCTTATGAGGTCCCAGTCAACATGTGGACCCTCAAACCTCTTCCTGCCATCTATGAACCAAAGAGCCATAATAATTGCAAACAGCCCAACAGCAACGACGCAAATATAGTTCATAGTTCCGATACTGACAGGCAGAGAGGGTGGCATGCACACCGCGACTCCCAGAACAACAATCCACAGGATAGAGAATCCATTGCAAATATATCCGATGATGCCCAGATTCAGGTATCGGGGTGGTAAATGTTGATTTCGGCCTTGCACGAGGAGAATGCCCTGAGGGACCGCATAAGTGATGTTCAAGAAGAGAACAGCAGAAGTTATGATCGAGTTAAAGGCCGTAGTTGAAGCAAGATAGAGCAAGCCGTAAAGCAAGACAAATATAAAAGCTAGGACGGTTGTTCTAACAGGAAACTCGAGATTTCGATCCACTCTAGAGAAATATTTTGAGGAAGGAAGACCATTCTGAACTGGTATTAGACCGGGTAAAACTGTATTTAATATCAATATGATACTTACATCACGGGCGAAAGCCCACGCAATACGACCGCTGCTGACCCATTGAGAAGGCAGGGTGACTGTACACCATATCAGCAGACATAGTTCATATATAAGAAAAGGGATTCATACGGACAAAGATAACAGCAAGGGAACAAGTTAAGAAGATAGTCGCGTTGCGGTTCTCGGTTCTGCAGAACAGTTACTTTCTTGCTGAACTATTGCGATGAAGGGAGAACTCACGCCTGGAAGATCAGCTCCATGCTAGGCAGTGGCGATTTGGTGACAGCGTCCAAGTCAGTCATAAAGAACATGAGAGCAATGAAAACTGGAAGGGCGGTTCCCAAGCCAATTATCATTGTCATAATGACGACTTGAGGTACTCTGCGACCCGGATTTGTCACCTCCTCGCTGATATGAATGGCTGCTCCTTTGTCAAACATTGTGTTAAATCCTCATGGAAATACGAACAACCTCACCTCCATCTGTGCCGCCGAATGCATACATGCAGTTCGAAATACCCAGGGTCCAAGCCGTGCCAGAGTTCCAACCACTCGTCCCAAGGCCGGGCTCGACTAGAAATGATCCTCTATTCAAGTGCTTGTGCATTCCCACGGGTATAAAAAGATACAGGACCATTCCTATGAGCGAGCAGAAAAGCGCAGTCTGAACGAGCCATGCAAGGCGTTTCGACGCTACGAAGACAGGGGCCGCTGAACGCAGGTTACTATCATTTCGAAGTTAAGGGAATGCAAACCGGGCGATATTGACTGACCTGTAATAATTGCCACCGCAACGTACAGGACATATACTTGCCAGCTTGTTGCCATAAATTCAGGATGAATAAAACTGATGATGCCCTGAATCGTAGCAGTCGCAAGCGAAATTCCGGAGCAGCTGTGTCGAGGTATGTCAGGACAAAACCCTCGCGTCTCGCGTGTTTACTTGCGATATCTACTTACGTGATAATCCACCAAGCAAGCGTTGACATCCACCCAATAACGTACGCAGCAAAGCGTCTAGTTTTCTCGGGGCTGAGAATCCAGCAGAAGTGGTATTGGCCGCCAGTCGACTGAAGTATATATGGTTAACAGGACCAACCCGAAGAGGTCTTTGGTTCTCGTACCGGGAAAGCGGAGGCTATTTCGCTCAAACCCAATGTGATGGCGAACTGAACAGCAAAAGCAACGACGAGGCCAAGGAGAACGACTTGCGGCCCTCCGTATACTAGGGACTGTCCGAAGCAGCTCTATCCAAAGAGTTAGTTTTAGGGACAAATTATCGGGAAGTGCACACTGACTAGGTATCCCGCCCAGGAATTAGTTACGGAGAAGCCGAGCCCAAGCGCAGAGATCCAGCTGAATTGACGCTTCAACGCAGACTTATGGCCGTTAGCACGCAGAATCGCATCGTCAATTACTTCGGCCATTGCAACGCTCTCGCCATCGCCCTCCATGCGTTCATTTTCCCCTTTGGACTTTTCTATATCCGACATTGGAAATGGTAAGGTCGTAAAAAGATTGGAACGGTAGGTAGAGTATTTGGTGGAGACAATGTTGCAGAGGGACTGCAAGACCAGTCGTTTTTGTAAGGGGCATTGCAGACGAATGCTTAAGGAGAGCTTTTTTAAGACATGTCTACCCCGCGAGAAAGAAATACGGCACCTCGCAGTCAGTCAGTGCCTCGATGTCATCTCCGAGATAACGTTGCCAATCAATTATCCGTAACCTACAACACGGGGTTGATGGAGACCATAGTCGGCTCTGAGCGAATACCCAAGATAGTCAAGAGCAAAAAGTGGAGAAATCCTGCATCATCTGCCCCGGGACTTGAAAGTATCTACGTGCCCCCACATTGCCTACCAGCAAGTAGGAAGGGAGGTGGAGTCTGGCCAGACGGCATGGTAGATATCATCACGAAGGCAGCATGGTTGTTCTCCTGTTTGAGACAAGGGAAGGAGTTGGTAGTGTTTCCAGAAATGGCAAGGCTCTTAACTTTGTTTCCTTCCCTCCCTCCCTTTGGCAATGAAGACGTCGAAGCGACGACCTGTAATGATGACTAGGATCTCGACGAGTTCGGAGGATAGCCGTGAGTGAGGCAACGGAAGTAAACGTCTATATGGAGAGGGCGGCTGGTTGAATGAAGAGGAGGGAGAGAATAAGGCCTCTCTCTGTTTACCCAAAGGACAATGATCCGATGCTCTAGGGCTAATCTAAAATTATAAGACTGCCACGACACTCACGATTTTGTATTATTCAAAGCCCAAAGCCAATTTGCGTATCGGGATAAAACTGGAAATGCCTCAAGACCGGGGAATTCGACTTGTTGCCTTCTGTTTCCCTTCTCTGTTGCCTTTCTGCGTCGCACCTCCTATATCACGAAACAGCATACCAACGCATAAATGCATAATGCTGGCGACAAAACCGACGCACAGAGTAAGATGCTGGCTACCCTAAATAATCTCCCAACCAAAAGTCACCTTCCCGCTCATGGGCGGAAACAACGTATGCGTAAGACGATCAAATTATCAGCAACCGGACAACGGATCTATATTGACCACAAATTGCTCAACCGTTTACCTTACACAAACCAGGAACCTGGCTCAAGTCCTCAGGGTCTATCAAGGTGTCAGAGATAAGGAAGGGAAATTACCAAACGGCGTTTGTGTTTTCTGGAGGGAGAATTGGTTTTTTGTCGATGATGACAGTAAGAACGTGCAAAGCGAAACAAGAGAGGCTATGTAGAGATGAATAATAATACATGCCAGCTATATAACCAGCAAGAGAGTGAGCTGCACTGAGCAATGAAGCCATGATACTAAGCGGATTTGAGACTTAGGGTTGGAGGTCAATAATGGAAAGAAGGAAAGATGTCCTTGTCTAGTCTTATCTATATATTATCAACTGTCAGGTTATCTTATCGTGCTTGTCTAATCACCCCGCAACTTGTGATTCTCCTCCTCCACCAGTCAGTCAGTCCTCTGAAGACATAGTTTTCTCTCATTAGCTGCCTTCCCTGCAGGCGATTAATAGTTTGATCGGATCAACCGAATCATGGCCTCAGTGAAACGCTTAACGGCCCGACGAAAAGGTACGTCACGCCAGTATCTCACTCCAACGGAGGATAGAGCCGGGATACCGTGCCGTAAGGCATTTATAAAATACAATTAATTCTCTTCCACGCGTTCTAACCGGGATATAATCTTCTCTAGATCCATCTTGTGGTACTTGTCGTAAAAAGTGTCGCAAATGTGACCGCAAGCGTCCCATCTGCGACAGATGTCGCACAATGGGATTGCATTGTGAAGGGTACCCTCCACGCTTTGAGTTTTGCGAGATGATGACAGTTGAGGGGCGCCGTAGCCCAGAAGATACAACAAGGGGGAGAAACTCTGTCGCCTCTCCCCAGTTTATCTTGGCAGAATCGTCTTCCAATTTCTCCACTGTACCCCAGCATCAGACGACGGCTTCGGCAGACCCAACTTCCCCTTCTCCAGAAGATACCCCCCTGGACTTTACCAGTCCGAGTTTACCATCGCCAGCTTCGCCTTTGCAATCCCGATTTTTACCCCTCCAGATTGGCTCCGCATCTTGCCTTACTGGGAAGCCCAGCCTCCACCAAGATATAATCACGAATCATTGTCTGATTGACTACTGTATGAAAAATAGATTTGCTTCTTTCCTTTGCCTTTGTTGCTCAAAGTGAAATAACCAATATTGCAGTTGACCAGGTCCTCAGTGGACATCTTGCCGTTGACATCGAAGGAACAGACAATCCCTTTAAAAAGCATGTCTTACCTCTTATCTACCGTCATCAGGGCGTCCTTCATGCTCTTCTGGGTCTTTCAGCATGCCATATGCACATATCAGGGAAGAACGAAAGCCAGCACTACGCCACTATTTCTCTCAAATACCGGCTTTCTGCATTGCATTCACTTGGCACATTCCTTCAGCAGGAAGAAGTGTCAGCCCTAACGACCTCCGAGGAGGAATATGTTTTGGGCATCGTTCTCCTGTTGGTTTTACATGATGTATATCGGTACCTATGCCCTATTCATCGAAGGTTAAGCTAACACTCCTAGATTTGTGAGACGGGTATTTCCTCTCATGGCGCACACTTGACTGGTGTTTCGTTTCTGTGTAAGAGATTGGCTTGTCCAGCCGACTTCTCCGTGAGGTCGAAGGCGAGCATGTTCTTCATCTCCGCATTGTCATGGTTAGCATTTCAACACATTATGTATTCACCCAAGGCGCTATCAGCTAATTTGAATTTCAGGTTAGACATGCTGCGAGGCTTTAGCGGCGCGGAGAAGCTCGCATACTCGGAAGATATACGCAAATGCGTTCGTGATCATGCTAGCCTCAGCCTCCACACACTGATTGGCTGCCCGCCGCTTATCTTCCATCGTGTCGGTCAAGTCTTGGAGTCCGGCAAGTCGTACCTGGCAGGAGAACTCTCGCTCGAGCAGTTCGAGCAGCGTTTAGCCGCAGCCGAAAAATTCTTCCGAGGATGGGACCCTGATCAGACAATCTACCCCTCGGGGCACTGTGAATGGAGGCATTTGGCCGAGGCGTACCGACATGCTTGCCTTCTCCGTATTTTACGATTCCCAGATGCTTTTTCTATCTCCTGCGACGATCCCAGGATTAAAGCCTCTGTCACAGCAATTCTCGATGTCGCCGCAGCCATACTGAGGGATACTGTTTTCTACAAGCGACTGTTGTTTCCCCTGTTCCTGGCTGGAGCAGACACTTCCTCACCACATCAGATGCACTATGCTAGTTGGTGTATTGGAGAGATCAAGCATGCCACTGGATTTCAGCACCCAGCTATGACCGATATTCTCACCCGGGTCTGGGAAGAGAGGCATACCAACCGGAATGGTTTATCTAACGTCCCATGGATGGAATTTGTATGTTGGCCTGATTATATCATATTTTCCTCACTTGTCGCGATCCACCTCACTAACGGCCTATAGACATGTTCGGAGATGTTAAGTCCTCAACATGCTTATCTCTTCTTTTGAGAAATAGCGCGGCGCATGCTTCACTGTGTTCTACGTTGGGATTAGTATCCAGTTCCAATTAGGAAATGCACCATCGGTCCCCCAATTCTGCCGCCGCTCTTAGATTGAGGTCTACTAGACATATCTGCTTGTACAGCAATCATTGAATGTTCTAACTAGAGGACATCGAGAGCATACCGCTATGTCGACTGATTGCAAGAAAAGGATCCGGTTATGTATACCGACCTTGGGTGTTCCGCGCGACGCGCTCCTGGGATTCTAACAAGGAGTAGAAGCCGCGTGATTGCCATAGATTGACATCAATCGGAGCTAAAATGCACGATACACGCGTACTGCACCGGAATGCGTGCGGTTTCCCAACTGTGCTGCAAATTCTGCTTGAAATTGGGTATGTTGTAATTGCTGCGCCTATATTGGGTTTCTACCGCGATTATTGGATATTGGAAAACTATTTGATCGGACAACATCCAGAACTGCATGTACAGCTTACTTGGAGCATACGGTACCGAGTGTACAAAGGAGACCCAGAGGTCATAAAACCACGTTCTGGTATCCTTGTGAAGCTATGCAGCAATTTGGTTTCCGTGAGCATGTTATATGGAGCTCTATGCAGCCTCCAGTGTCATTACTTCACAGGAAGTGGGGGGTTCTCGAACCTGTCCATGGAAATTACTCTGGTAACGATCATTGATGTGTCGGCTGCGTGAGTGTGAAACCACTTTCTATACGTGCTGCAAACCTGAGTCCGGGAAAGACACCGGGCCAGGCCACTCGGGTTAATACCCTCGACTTGAGATTCATTGCGTACAATTTGGCTAATAGGCTATGACAGTCAAGTGGTTAAAGCACATAATTACCCATTTTCAAACTGCACTTCCCTGCCCCAATTTGTTCTTTTAGGCTTTTTTCATTTATTAAACTATGGCCTATTTGTATCAAAATGTATCCCATTGCTTGGACAATTTCATTTAGATATTTTGCATTTATAAATGAACATGTACAATATCTCTATCTTACTGGGATTGAACGATTCTCCAAATTAGGAAAAGTACTAGTTGCCGCGGGATCGCGAAGATACGCTGCACATCGCCTCCTCATCTATCCATATCCACCAACTGGTACGAGATTGTATTATTCACGCATACGAGATTATTTCACATCTGGCCTTTTACTACCAATTTCGGCCCGCCCGACAACAAGGTTCCAAGTGGGCCATGCACGGTCCACAATTGGGTCCAGAGTTGGGAGTATTTCCGTCTTGAGACTAGTTCCTTCTAAGTGGCCAAAGATTGGTTGATAAGCTAGATTGGGCGGCGTGCTGTAGTGTTAACAACCTGGAATTGAAATGGCTGCATCTACCGTACCGCAAATATTCCTCTTGTCAAACTCACTGCCAAAGGCTCTAAGTTGGAAACAAGCATAGCGAGACGCAATGGCAAACAAAGCGATAGTGCCAGATGAGATAGTGAAAGCTTCGAAATTGGCCCACGTCCCGAGCTGCGAAGAGTACGACAAGATGATATCCGGAATGCTGTAAGTAAACGATTATGGCCCATTTGGCTGGCGGATTACCATGTTAACGATAAAATTGCAAAGCTACAATTCCTTTGTCCCCGAGCTGGAAACGGCGCGTCTCAAAGCTCGAATGTTCGCTCATAAATACAACACTTGGTTCCCCGAAGGAAACGATATTACTCTTCAAACCCTCGCAGACGAGCGCTTCAAATTGCTACAATCGTGCTTAGGCCACATCGGCGACGAATCCTATATCGAACCTCCTCTGAACGTCGATTACGGGTCCAACATCTCCATAGGCAAGAGGTTCTACAGCAATTTTGGCCTGAACGTCTTAGATCCGGCCATTGTGACCATTGGTGACCGCGTCATGTTTGGTCCGAATGTTATGATCTCAACGGCTACTCACGAAGTCGAGGTTGCTAGTCGAAGGGACAATATTGAGTACGCTAAGCCAGTGACCATAGGTGACGATTGCTGGATTGGTGGCGGGGTCATCATCCTGCCTGGTGTAAGTATTGGAAATGGATGTACGATAGGTGCTGGAGCGGTTGTCACACGGGATATTCCTGGCTGGAGCGTGGCTGTGGGATCGCCGGCCAGGGTGATTAAGAAAGTCAAGGAATTGCCTCCAGCGGATGACACAAACTCGGCAGGGCAGAATGGAACAAATGGGACAAATGAATGACGGTCTAGACAATGAAATCAATTCTACACATTTCTTTCCCACGTTTCGCATGTAAGAGTCATTGTCGGAAAGGAATCAGTAGCACTGCCGACAATGACCGCGACGTAACTACTCTTGCCTATTTGCAACTTGAAGTATGTTCAAATTTTTGTAATATCACAATGGCAAAACTTTTTGGTTTTAGTAACGAGAATGGGGTTTCTTTAGTGGAGCTACAGAGAATTTGAGCAAAATTTGGTAAAGGATTTTCTATATATACGTTCCTATGATTCATACGACTGACCAACTTAGTTATAAAGCCCACCATTCGCACAAAGAACAGAACCCGTAGCCCATCGCGCATCTTCAGTACAGAGAAAAGTAACAAGGGGCGCGATATCATCTACCTCGGCAATCCTCGCAGCGGCAGGGGTAGACTCAATAAGAGGCTGCATGTCCTGTCTGAACTGATCATCACTTTCCTGCCACTGATCGGTAGCAACAGGACCTGGATTTACACAGTTGACCGTAATACCATGAGATTGCCCAAGTTCCTTCGCCCAAACCCGGGCGCAAGACTCATTGGCTGCCTTGGTCGCTCCGTAGACTGTTTGGCCAGCCACGCCGAGACGAGCAGCGGCTGAAGATACAAAAACGACGCGGCCACCTCTGGCAATATGAGGCATCACCGCTTTGGTGAGGAAAATGGGTCCTTTGACATTGGTATCGAAGTGTGTTTGGAATAGCTCTTCTGTGACTTCATCGAGGTTCGCGTCGACTCCCAAGGCGGCACTGCTCGATTCATTAGCATTCGAAATTAATGCATAAAAAGAAAAAAAAAGGGCAAGGTGATCCTACTTATGCACTAGAATCTCAATCTTTCCAGACTTGCTCAGTTGTAATGCAGCATCGACAATCTTGGAAAGCTCGTTTACGTTGGCAACACTCGCTTGGCAGAGCGCTGCTTGGGAACCAGCGGCCTCGATCTTTTTCACGACCTCTTGGGCGCGTTGCTTGCTCTTCTCGCTAGTGTAGTTGACAACCACATTTGCGCCTCGTTGGCCTAGATGGACGGCGATAGCGGCACCAATTCCTCTGTCACGATCGTGTCAAAACACGGGTATTTAACTCGAAAAAACAGCTGCACTTACCTGGAAGCACCAGTGACGATGGCGGTCTTGCCAGTCAAGTCAACTCCCTTGAAAACAGGCATATTTTCGAGTTGTTCTCGTATTCTGATATGAAAATGATTATAAAGTCAAGTGCTTTCTGTATTCGGGAGGGTAACACGAGAGAAAGGGCCACTAGTTCTATATCTTATATCCAAAACATATGATCCCATCGGAGACGATCTCTGACAATGGATCCGCTTTGGAGCAGCTGATGCTGCTACTGAAATAGGTATGTGGCGACAATGGGTGCTTGACATCCGAATAGGTTTAATGTGATAATTTGCTGTGGGACGTAGCGCAGAGGGGAAGTAAACCGTTTCCTTGTTCATGATCTTGAAATCCATGACATAAAAGGACGCCAAAACCTTTTAGGCAAGCTGAGAGTATTTCCATTTCTAGCAATGATGACCGCTCGGGCTATAACCACGGATGCTGTTAATACAACTCCACCAAGGCTAATCCACATAGCATGTGTGGCGTTGTTCTTGAGCCAGGCCATCGTAAACATGGGGTATAAGATGAGATGCCGCAACGATAAATTACAGAAGTGTCGGGACGCAACGAAGAAAGCAATCCGCGCATCTCCATTGTTTTTTTCCAAAACTTGAGATTTCGTCCAAGATGTCTCTTTACGCTTCCAAGTTCAGACCACACCCGCTAGATCCCTTGACAGTCGATGAGGTGCAAACGGTCGCCCAGACGCTCCAGAACGACATTGGCTATGGATCCAATGAGATCAGGTTTAAGCTCATAGATCTCGCCGAACCTCCAAAGGCCCTCACCGTCCAGCACCTTCACCATAATGGCCCGGCACCCGACCGCAAGGCCCGGGTCTACTATCACACCAAGAATAGGCAGTGTCTCTTGATTGCAATCGTGAATGCCACCGCACGACGAGTAGAAAACAAGTACGACGCTCCCGACTCCCAAGGACCGGTCGACTGGAACGAGTATGAGCTTGTCCATAATGCTTGCAACAACCATCCCGAAGTCAAGGCTGAGATTGCAAAACTGAAGCTTCCTCCCAAGTAAGTGACTTCAAGACTTGGCCATCGAAGATTCTGACTTTATATAGTGCCCGTGTGCTTAACGACCCATGGGCCTTCGGAACTGATGATGCCAATGAGCGCCGACGACTCTTTCAATGCTACATGTACGTCGCTTTAAGCGACGACCCTGAGGCCAACCACTATTCGATTCCCATTCCTCTTGCCCCCATCTTCGATGCACACACTCTCGAACTTGTCGAGTTGCAAAGGCTTCTTATGGGAGAAGACGACGAATTGGATCACGAGACCCAACCATGGGATCCCGTCAAGCCTGTGGAGTACAGTGCAGCTATAATGGGCGAGGACGCATTTAGAAAAGATCTAAAGCCACTCCGAGTAGTCCAGCCAGAGGGACCATCTTTTAATATTTCAGGTCGTCATGTTGATTGGCAGAAATGGTCATTCCAACTAGGATGGACACTACGTGAGGGACCTGTTCTCCACGACGTGCGGTACGATGGCCGTCCGCTATTCTACCGGATTTCGATGAGCGAGATGACAGTCCCTTATGGCGACCCTCGAACTCCTTATCACCGAAAACAGGCTTTTGACTTGGGTGATTCCGGCTTCGGGCTTACGTCTAATAGTCTAAGTCTCGGCTGTGACTGCCTCGGTCATATTGCTTATTTTAGTGGTGTTCGGGTTACCGGAGATGGAAAGCCCATGGTGATGCCTAATGTTGTCTGCATGCATGAGATTGACGATGGGATCGGCTGGAAGCATACTAATTTCCGAAATAATAAGTCCTCAGTTGTGAGGAATAGGCAGCTCGTTATTCAGTGCACAGCTACTGTCGCCAACTATGAGTATATCCTCGCCTTTGTGCTGGATCAAGCCGCCAACATTCATATCGAGGTGCGAGCCACGGGTATAGTTTCTACGATGCCTATCTGTCGTGGACTTCAGGTACCTTGGGGCACCGTCGTTGCGCCGGGAGTTTTGGCCGTCAACCATCAGCATATCTTCTGCGTTAGAGTGGACCCAATTCTAGATGGTGATAGACGAAACACCATCGCATACGACGAATGTCATCCGGTAACCAATGCGCCGGAACTCGATCCACACGGTTGCGCATTCAGGGTCAACAGAACACCAATTGAGAAGCCAGGTGGATACGACCTTGACATTTCGAAAAATCGCACTTTCCAGATCATCAACGAAGCGCGAACAAATGCCATTTCAGGAAAGCATCACGGCTATAAACTCCATCCAGTGCCCAGCCAAATGTTAATGATGGGTCCGAATACCTTCAACTTCCGTCGAGGCATTTTCACGTCCAAGCCGATCTGGGTAACCAAGTATCAGGACGATGAGTTATGGGCTGCGGGAGAGTTCACCAACCAGAGCCGCGAGGATACAGGCCTTGCCACCTGGGCAAGCCGAGAAGAGAATGTTAAGAACGAGGATGCTGTTCTGTGGCACTCTTTTGGAGTTACGCATATAACTCGACCTGAAGGTAAGCTGATTGCTTGAAACTCCTGACGTCTATTCTGACACTGTTCCAGACTTCCCTGTTATGCCTGTCGAGAAATTTGTTATGGCTTTGAAACCTGTCAACTTCTTCGAGTTCAATCCATCGAATGATGTCCCCCGCTCCAACCAGAGTGTGAATAAGTCTACTTTGTATACTGCTGGTCCGGCGAATTGCTGCCGTCCGTCGCATATCTAGATAGGGATAGATCAAGGATAGAATATCTTTAGCAGTCCAAACTTTTCTATTCAGTGGTTCTTAGTGGATCAATATCCAGCAGCGCTGCGTTTTGGCCACAAGCAATCTGTTTCTCTTTTCAAATGACTACTCTCGAATATAAAATTTTGGACTGTATCTAGACTACTGCAACAAAGATATAATTTATAACTCGCTAAACAATAATCAAGAGTTCTCTATTATATATAGTTTATTTTGATATTGAGAAACTCTAGAAATATATCTGTTAGAAATATGAGTTTCTCTTTCGCAACACCGTATTGCAATTGAATACTGGATAATCTAGTATTCAATTTGCGAGAGAGAAACCACAGACTATACTTAGTGGAACTCTATATTGAACTTGCGATCCACTTTTGATGCATTTAAAACCGACTATATCGGAGAGCCGGAGATCTGTACCCCGCAGATTCAAATACTGCAATCTAAATAGACAAACATTATATAATCTGGACTTGTATTGATACAACTCTGAATATCCGTGGGACAGAAGTACCATGATAGAGATACAATCTTAGAACTGAGCAGATTTTATTTCTATATTTAATATATACTATCGCTACCCTATTCACTATTATACTTTCTTCTATACTTCTAGACTAGTACATTCTAGAGCTTGCTTTCTCTGACCGACCTATTCTTTAATTATCCTATTGTTTTGTAATTGCTATTGCATCTATATCACAGCAAATAGACCGTCTTTAGTTCTTGAACTAGTATTCATGGAAATACCTAGAGTAGAGATTTAGATCTGGTATATCCTGAATAGTATAAATTTTGGATTTTAACCAGTACTACTACTAAAGTAAAAAAAAATAAGTTTTATTGTCTAAATGGAAATTCTGACAAATAATACAATATCAGGATCTACAATAGAAAGATGGGGCTGAAGATATTTCGTGTTATACCCAGGCAACTAATATTCAGAATAGTTTTACAGCCAATGGTCTAGTGTCAGTCAATACAGAAAAAATATTTCCAAAATTTAGTTTTTGTTTACAAATATCTATACCACCAAACATCCGGCCAAACAGCAAATTTAGCCAGTTTATACCAAAAATATCCAGAACTGTAATTCAGCTACAGAAACAAATTTCAATATTCAAAAATCTAGTAAAACAGCAGTCGAATAGTTCTCCGAATCCATCCAAATCTATACTAGATCAGATTATCAAAAACCACTGTATAATACTATACAATACTGTATTCCTAGTGCAAAAAAACACAAATCTACACACAGTGAATAAAAATATAGTAAAAAAAAGATACAATCGGTCAACTCGACAGATATTCTGTGAAAAGAATTTGGCTGTCGAAAAAATTCTACAGCTAGTTTAATAGCTGAACCAGCCAGTGGAAAATAATAGAATAGTGTTCCATATACAGGGCCATTTGTCTATTCAGCAAAATCAGCCGGCAACGAGGACTCGGCCAAGGTGCAGTGGATACAGGAAGATTGGCCACAAGATCAATATATGTAAAAACTGTATATATATATATATATATATATATATGTAAATGGATAAGTTCTGATTGATATAGTCCAATTTCAAAAATTTGTAGTAGGGTTAGGTGCGCAGCTCGGCCGGGAATTACTTTATGATATTGGGTAGCTGACCTTAGATGGGTTGTTTAACAACCGGTTCAATTATTACGAGTATTCTCGTGTTGTGATTTCAGTTCTTTCTTTTCCATTGCGTTAACAGCGACAGCTGGAGCAAGATTTGATTTCGGTCTTTGATTTGCATTTGTTTCATTTAATGTATTTCGCGGATCACGGCACTAGTTTTACTTAGTTTAGTGTGCATAGCGATTGCTTCAGCCGATTGCATGAGGACTGCTCTTTGAATTTCTATCCCCGTAATTTACTACCACATTAGTTGTAGCTTTAGAAATGACCAGTATATTATTATCTAGACACTGTCTTTCTTTTCACCAGTGGTATGGTGTCTGGGGTGCAACGCCTCCAATGGGGCATCCACCGTGTAGTTCATAGCCATGCGAAGATCGCCCAGAAAGAAACAGCAAATACATGCGAGCAAACCAAATGGAGCTGCAATAATATAGACCGCCCTGACGCTATCTGCAAATGCCTGTTTAGCAGCATTGGATCCCGCTGAGAGAATGCCCATGTCGACACCCGCGACGCTACTAAGCGCCGATTCGTCGCCAGCCGCAATGGCCTTGACGAAATCCCCGACAGAAGTGTACGGCAGTCCCGCTTCAAGAACAACGTGAGAAACATAGTCTGGAATGAACCTTTGAACCCGAGCTTTGAATGCAGCGGCAAAGACTGCAGTGAAGATGGTGCTGGCTATTGCTCGAGAGCAGGTCGTGGCGGCGGTTGCGGTTGCGATCAGATGATGCGGTGTTGATAGCTGCACAGCGGCAATGAGAAGTATGAGAGGAGAGCCGAATCCAAGCCCCGCGAGACCTGAGAAAGCTAATGCATTGAGTCCGTCCTTTGGGTAGATAGTAGCAAGCCCGACAATGCCCGCTGTAAGGAAAAGAAACCCAATAAACAGGGGAGCTCGAATTGACCGGAACCTCGTGCTCACGTAACCATATATCACTGTGCCGATTCCGCCTGCGATCCAGAATGGCTGCTCTCGAGCAGCTAGCAGTAAAGCGTCTCTAGTGAATAATTCTGTGGTTCTATGTATGCGTAGCAATTAGTCTTTCGTACCAAGGGACATGTGTATTTCCACTTACAAGGTGGGATAGAATATTGTGTATGAAAAAAGCAGGATCCCTTCGATAAAAATGAGGCCAACGCAGATAGCGAACGTGCGTCCTCCAGATTTACCCCCATGGAACAGTTCATGGTGGAGGATTCCAGTCGTCGTAGCCTTCCACTCGTATATCCCGAATGAGAAGAGGCATAAGATACCGATGATTATAGTGGATAACACAGGGGCTGAAGACCATGCATATAATCCACCGCCAAGATTGAGACCGCTCAAAAGCAGAGTTGTACCGGCGGTCAAAAGGAAAAATCCTGGCAAGTCAAGGCGTGCGATCTTTTGTGTCAATGATAGATGATCGAAATCGGTATGACGCTTAGGAGGCTTATAGCCGAAGAACAAGCATATTGCTGTCAGTCCCCAAAGCCCCATTTCAAGCCACTAATAAAATTCAGCATCTGATTCCTTCTTTACTGTGTTTGCCTTACATAGAAATTCCGCCATCCAGTGTGAGAATTTGCTTTAGTAAGAGCGCCGATGATCAGCGGTGCCGAGCAAGCCCCCAAAGATGCAGCAACGTTCATTGCCGCCTGCGCCACTGTGATATTTTAGCTTTTTCCGAGAAAACAAAAGCAAAAGGTTGGAAGATTAAGTACTTACTGGGTCGCCATTTTCGAGGAAGAATCTCGCTCGGTACGCAATATGCTAAGGGCACAGTGGCGAAGCCAAACCCAATCATAATCTGAGCACCAATGAGTCGGTATATGCTAGCAGAACCTGGGGCAATCGCAGCTCCCACGAATGCTATAACTGCAGGCCCGACTAGGAGTTCTTTACGTGCTTGGAATGTATCCGAGGCAGAGGAAATAAGGGGGGCCAAGACGGCTTGAACAAGAGACAGAGAATTCGGAACCCAAGTGCCGGCCGCCGTATTCTTCAAATCGGCTTCAATGAATGAAAGCTATTTAAAAATCTGCGTTTTAGCCCATAAACTTTGTCTAAATGGACCTTGAATTGAATATGAAGGCCTACTGCCGCTGGTGGGCCCATGAGGCCAAAAACTTGCACAAGGTTTAATAGGAACATTGCTGCAAGCGCAAAACAGGTCGATATATGCAGCTCAGGCTCTTCGTCTTCCAGGTAGACCAAGTTTTCGGGTTGTTTTCCCGCCAAATCTGGTGCATTTGCCGCATATTCGATCTCTAACACCGGCGGGCAGCCAGCTGAATCTTTCTCTGTCGAAGACATTGGCAGAGTTAAAATACTTCTGTGTGCACCGAATATCGGGAGCCTTAGAAATGAGTATTTGGAGGATTTTTGTCCAGAGCTGGGATCCGTTTCCCTTTTATTTGTGGACCACGTTGGTAGTACCCTCAGGATGGTTGCGTTACCACTAACCAGCACATATAGGTAGCTCGGACGTTCCAACAGTTCCCCGCAACTTCAATAGGCCCACTTCCCCGCAACCCCAGATTATCGTATCATTCACTGTTCGATCGTCCAGAATCAACCGTCCAGGGTATAAGCTCGAGAATGCGGTCCCAATACTGCACTCCAGTTCTACTGGACGACCTTTATTAAGAAAGTTATAGCTCCGTATACCGATGGGGAAATCCTGCATGTTGTAGGTTAATGCAACAATTTATTATCACCATATTGTCTTTTGAGTAGTCTCTAGAAATAGCAAGGCGCACAAAATATATTGGGCACCAAATGGCCATGCGTGAATTGCTTGAATCTAGATTTTTCAAGAATTATGGTGACAAATTTGGCAATACCGTCACCCGGTCCGAGTTTTTGTATCAACCCAGAACCTTCTGGTTTTGGGCGATAATATTGAAAAAACTAAAAGGTTTAAACATTCAACCAGGATAAATTTCTAGTCAAAACTTCTAAAACAAGGTATTCGTCATCGGTACCAGGTAAGTCTTCCTTTACTTGGTATCCTTTCTGACTCAAGCAATATGCCAACAATTTATAGCTCTGCCTTGGAAAATTTCCCGCTCCCCTCAAGTCCATATTTTCGTGATTTGGGAACGGCAGGACAGGAGATATTGTGTCATTGATATAAATGACTTCCATACTAAGCATCTTCCAGAGCTGGCCAGACTTTTCTTCGAGCATTTTCAGCCTAGAGAGAAACCGACAATTGGACACAAGCTCATACTCGACCTTGGCGTGAGTGAAACGGCTGGTGATGTTTCCGACCGATATGGAGAACGCCTTCGACTTATTGATTGTGACTTCAACAGGTATTATGTTGTGAATAGCGTTAGATCCGTTTTTCGACATAGATTTGGAGCCATGAACAAAGCCGTCGATATCGCCTTGGTACCTAATTGCAAATGAATATACATTGCCAGAAGGGGACAGACAACTGGAGATATAGTACCTACCAAGTGATACCTATGTCCGTTTGAGATGCATCAGGATGATAGCATTCTCTGAGCTTTTCCCATTGACACGAGTCCCGATAATACCTTTCACGCACTACCAGAGACTTGATACAGGCCTCGGCTAGAATTTCTCGATCATTCATGATTTTATTACTGGACCGATTTGATTAAATTGCAAAATGAGGAGGTATGTCGAGGCCGTGGAAATTCAAAAAAACAAAATCATCAAGTAAGTTTTTTAGAGTCAAGGTATTTTATCATCAATAATGTGGGATCCATAAGAAAGTCTACATAAGCACCACTTTTGATATTGAGACCCATCAAGACTGCGGAGCTAATGCATGGGTGGGCCTCACGCAGGAGTCAATTGCCCGGTGATTGGGTTATCATTCATCAGTGACTTTCATTGCATGGCATAATTAATATAGTTTAGAGGTGGCGCCCACAGCGGTGAATCTTGCAAAAGTTACGTGGGGAGACCAAATCAGCTCCCCCTCCCGGCTTGTCAGCTCCCCAGCTGGCTAAAACCAAAGATATCCTGTCAACGGAACTTTTCTTCCGAGCTAACAAAGAACATATTACAAGAATTTCATTCTTCCTCGACTGTGGCTGGAATGCTCGATACTTTGACGTCCTCGTGTTCGAATTTACCAGACCTATAGCTAGTGTAGTGGGAAGTATCGGCCAGCCCATCAGCACTGTGATCATGCAAGGATCGGCCTGAATTAGAAGTCCAGGAAGCATCCATGAGAAGGAAGCTTTTATAGGGCCATTCTTATCATTTTTAGCATCACTCCTATCAATTATACTGTTCCCGTTTGACTAGCACAGGCCGACCGTGCTGCTCTGCGCGTCCTACCGGCGCCTTGTGTATAAAATGTCTGAATAAACAAATATACAAGTATGATGTCACAGCAGAGGTAAAGAACTGTGCGTATCAAGAACGGAAGATATCTAATCCTGAGTCTGTCAAAGATAATAAAATTGATTTTTTTTTACCATTATGCGGTTCTGGCTTTTACACGAGGCCTGCCAACCTGGCAATTGGCAGTACAATCCCGCCTACAAATTTGATCGGACGGTCGGTAAACAGTCTTCTACTGCCATATTTTGGCTGGATATTCAGTAGACAACTGCTAGTACTCTCTAGAATTGACTGGTACTCGTGCAATTGATAGGATGCTAAAGATCCTATGTATGAAAGACTAACTTATATAAAAGCTCCCTTCCTGATTAGACCAATGCTTATATAATCCTAATACTGATAGGTAGGATGATACTCCCCACTACGCTAGTTACCATAAGCCCCGCTCGAAGTCGTGACGAACTACACTGGGCTAGGTCCCTCATTGGACGGCCCGGCTGTTCCGATGGTAGATACTTAAGACGTTGAGTCTTGATCGAAAACTAACCTGGCCTACGAATAAACAAGGGCGCTAAAGAAGTCATGGAGACAAAGATTGATACCCATTGCCACATTGTTCCACGAGGGTGGAAAAAATGGTGCGAGGAGCTCGGCTGGGATAAGCCTGATGGAATGCCATTCATTCCAGTATGATCGCTCACGTTGCGCCAACGAACGATGAATGGCTAACTCATTTTCAGTCGTGGAACCCAGAAAGCCATATCGAACTGATGGACAAACTGGGAATCGAGCGATCCATATTGAGCATCACGTCTCCGGGAACCCATCTCAAGACCGGGGACATGGGCCTCGCTCGGCAAATCACCCGAGAGACCAATGTCGAAGTAGCTGAAATATGTCGTCAATTCCCCGACCGTTTCAGGTTTTTCGCATCACTTCCCTTGCCTGATGTGGAGGGATCACTGGAAGAAATAGACCACGCACTCGATCTTGGCGCAGCTGGATTTGCACTAATGACGAACGCCGAGGGACATTACTTAGGCGATGCGCGGTTCGACCCGGTCTTCGAAAAATTAAACGCGCGCAAAGCACTCGTTTTTATGCACCCTACCCAGTGCTGCTCGCTGGACAGCCCCGATGCTGGAAAACCTTTGGCGCAGTATCCAACGCCTATGATGGAATATTTCTTTGATACGACTCGGGCCGTGGTAAATCTTCTTCTGTCAGGAACCGTGACTCGCTACGAGAATTTAACATTTTTGGTTTCTCATTGCGGTGCCACACTCCCCCCGCTGGTTGAACGCTTTGCCGCTTTCTCGACAACCCCTTTCCTCCAGGGCTGCGAGCGCCTGACTAGTGAGCGGGTCAAAGAGTTATTTCGCACACGATTCTTCTTCGACCTTGCGGGGATGCCCTTTCCAGACTTAATTCACAATTATCTGACGATGAGTGAACCCTGCCGTCTAGTCTACGGCAGTGATTACCCTTATACTCCGGGGTCTATGGTGGAAGTTCTGGGCCGAAGAATGGATGCTGGCCTGGAACAGTTGTTTAGTAAAGAGGAGGTTCGTCAGATATACTCTGGAAATGCTGTTTCCCTAGGATTGTGAAAGCCCTCATTTAATTTCTTTGTCTTCGTCAATGTATAACATTCCTCATAGCATATTCATTTTTGGGAGAACGGACAAGTGCTACAATTTGTGGAGAAGTTAGTTGTCGTTTTCCAGTCGTTCACTGGACTGCGGTAGTTCCGTACCTTGTTTTTCCAAGAAATCGGACTTGAGAAAGAAATAGTCCGTCAGCGTTCAGGTAACAAACGGTAGGGTGAGCCGTGCAGGAATCGGAATCCGCTAACTGACTTATCATGTTCCCTGGCATATTGCACAATAAAGCGTTTCAACACGAAGTTGTAAAGCGCTTTCAAGGCACATGGGAGGCGTCTGTTCTCTCTACACTCCTGTACGATCCAAATCATAAAATAAAAAAATCGACCTTGGTAAGAACTGTAAAGTGATTAAGTTGTCATTTGGAGAAGGATGAACTAATGCACGATGATCAGGAAATAAATATAGTTGCTAAAAGAAGTTGACGTGAGGTCGATCAATACGGACAATTCTAATATATGAAAGCAGCACCTGTGACCAATGAAGGCGCAATATCTAAATTCTAAGAATCTTATGCTGAGAAAAAGCTTTTCCAAGCTCATGGATGGGAAAGACGTTGTCTTTCAAGCACAGAAATACGTTGTCCGAAATGGGGCATCAGCCACCAATGATTAGCTACAGCTGTCCAAAGCATAATCCTTGACGTGGTCTTTTAGAAGGGAGAGTTCGAATTTCAGTGAGGGAAACTCCATGAAAAGGCTCTATGAAATCATAATCAGACGCGACCCTCTCGGTTAAGACAATCACAGACAAAAGCCCGATTGGCTACTTTTGCGATGATTACAGTTGCTGCGAGCCAGGTGGAAAATGACTACGTACCGGTAGATGCTTGACGCCATTTTTCAAACGCTCAAGCAAGATCAGGCTTCGGTCGTAAAATATCAGTATCAAAAACCAAGGGCAATTATTTGCAACTGGGTGGAAGAAAATTCCAGATTAGCTTGTCGTCATTTTTACATTGTAACAAATTGATAGATAATGACTGGAGATGTGCTGCTTACCTTGTCTAGATCCCAAACTCCAGATATCGAGTACACATCTTTCTGCACAATCTCCAAAACTTCTGCTCTACTTTTTTCGTTGATCAACACCACGCTCCCATTTATCTGTTGGGCGTTTCCCTCGGGTTCGTGCGAAACGAGAGTTGGGCCCCCTAAGCTGATTATTCCAGCTTCTACTAGAGGTTTGATGCCCTTCTTGTGTTGACTAGATGTTGAAAATTAGCCAAGTCTTAACGTTTTTCAACAACTTTGGATCCCATGAATGGAAAATTGGCCGGTATTGAAAAAGTTGCTACTGGAAGTATCTCATTGACTCGACGATCCTCGCTAGCAAGCTTTGCTTTCATCAGGCAAACATTGTCGCAATCAGAAAACCACCTACCTTCGGATCTGCAATCGCTTTTCCAGCATGCCGGGTTTGTCAGGAATTACCACCAGGAATCTGCCTTTAGTCGTCGTTTCGAGCCCCATTGCTGTATAGAATATCGATCTTGATGTTTTGCTTGATTCCAGTGAAACCCTGGGCTGCATTTACCTTAAATATCGCCCCTAATTAGATAACTCCATGTAGGTAACGCGGCAGGGGCCCCCGCATGCTCTCCAGAAGCGACCATGGCAAAGAGGGCCTTAATCATCTCGAAAGGCCCCGCATCGTTGTGGGCCCATAAAGCCAACACAAGAACATGAAAGTTCCACTCCGCTACCACAGTTTCTGATCATTGGAATGATTACAAATCGCCTCTATCCACGCACCAGGGGTGCTCGATCATTGTAAATTCACGTATATTGATGATAGGTTTAGAGAGATACATGATGCGCCAGTGTCTCACCACAAGCCAAGGGATGAGTTATCGCAACTTAGAGGAACGAGATGATTTGCATGGTTCACAATCAATTGGAAGCAGCAGATGTTTCCACTTACATTTTTCTATAATAGGTAACCCATGCGAAAGCAGAATCACTTTTGATACGCCTTTCCACTGGCCAAGGGCACTGGTGCGTTGAGTATCACATATCACAGCACGAAAACGGCATAGTTAAACGCCCAGGAAATATTTCTCTTTTAGTCCATCTACACGGCTATTCTGTTTTTCCTTTTCTTTCTCTGTTTCTTTCATTGCGTCTCGTGCATGTACGTGTAATTAACTTTCAAGCGCGCTGCTTCGGTAGTCAATGTCCAAATATAGCTCTGCAAATTCTGTCACTAGCATAGGATGACCTTTACGGAGATATTGAAAGAAATTTAGCCGAATACTTACAAAAGGCACAACTGAAATGCGCTTGTTCCTCGGCTTACGGTTTTACTTTGTAGCACAGCTAAGACAGGTACGACCAGGCTTCATAAGTAAATAATCCAACGGCCATTCAGTTGCCATCTTTAGGCACTGAATAGCATAAGTAAAACCAATTTTTCTATCTGACAGAGATACAGTACTCAAACTTGGGAGAGGCACCGCATGACTTTTTTTCCCTTTTTTTTGAAACCAGCAGCTGATAGATAATGCTCTACTAAGTCATTTGACTCGCATGGTTGCAATAAGCCTCACTCGGTATCTACCGTTAATGATAACAAGCTCCTAGGTATGTACTATTGCATTATTATGTTAAACGTAAGCATTAAGAAAAGCTCTAAACGCTAGTGGGAAGGAGGGTAAAAATAGCATCTCAAAATACCCCAAGTACAGTGTAGAAATGATTGGTCCATTATCATCTGCAGAAGGAAGGGGAGCACAGTCCTGTGGAACAATCGACTATCCGTCAAATAGCCATGGGCCAAGGGAACCTGGCCCTCGATGGTGGCATACCTCAGCCCTGAATCAACCGGGTGGTGATGGTGTATTGAGCCTTATAGGCATATGCCTGAACCTTGGATGAAATCATATTAGGATGTAAATTGAATGAATTATATTTATCTGATATGTGGCGAAAGGGATTTCCGATCACATATGTACTTAGATGATGTTATCCAAAGGTAATGTAGTGGGAACTATCGGTCTGCCGAGAGATCATTCCCCGCAGTGTATCCGAGGACATAGTCGAGAGCGTCCTCCGCGGGGACATTCTTCGCATTCTTGCCGATAACGAAGGTTAATCCGCCCTCATATTCGAGTTGGGTTGCGTGTCACGGTGGATAGGGATAGTCTCAAAGGGACCGGCGAGGGCATCGGCGGGTTTGGTGAAGACTGGAGGTTAGGTCGGGATATTCAACTATACAGGTTGTATGCTTAGTGAATAGGTCTGTGTAATTTTTAAACGACGAAGCTTCCATTGGCCCCGTTGGTATGTTCTTTATAGTTCAGCCAAATATACAGTACTAGAGGGGTAGTCGGGACGGATGATAAAAGCTAATTGATTGTTCGTAGTCAGATTTGAGTAATGGCATTTGTAAGTTTAGCACAATATATATCAGCCAAAGTGTGGATTTTATCTGTCGAAAGCAACTTGTCAAAGGGAGAGTCATCGAACTACTGCACTGTGTACTTGTTGCCATCGGTCTTGATCAGCTCACTATAGTGAGTCTGATCGCCGACGGCGTACCGAACAAGATAATTGAAAGTAGTCATTGGGAAGGGATGGGATAGAAAGTATACTATATCTAGGTCAAGATTTTGGAATAGAATGGATGTTTGTAGACTGCACGACGATGGACGGACGGACTCGTCACGGATTTTGATACCAACGACGGGTGAGATCTATCCATCAATATGGGGACAATCGTTGAATGACGGCAGCAGAACAGATAATAGCTGACGCATATAAACACCCCACCTGGCATGAGAATAGCCTTGCCAGTGTTCGACTGTTCATACCAGCAAAAGGAGTAATTGCAAATAGCCAAGTATGTCCCGATCTACAACCTCAGCAAATCGCGGAGGTACACTTCCCAACACCGAGGCGATAGGAAAAGACCAAGAGTCTCAGTACAACTAGTTACAGAAGCAAAATATCAACACGGATACCCATATCAACCTCAGAAAGCTATTATATATCCGCTATCAGTACCCGGACCTAGATGAGACCCACCAGTTTATACTGGACTTTGGACTTCAGATTGCGCACCAGACCGAGAGACAAATATAGTAACACGGATACGGCCCCAATCGCTAATTGTACTATACTCAGAAGGATTCCAATAAGTTTCTGGGAGATATATTTGAAGCAGTCAGTCGAGAAGATTTCGAGAGATAAGCAACCCGAGCTCTGACAAATAATAACCTATTGCACCTGGTCACACTAAGAAGGCTCCTAGAGCAGCGGCTTTGCCCGACAATAGTCCTGTTGAAGAGCTAGCATATACTCCAGGGGCTGGCTCTCTGGTAACGATCACCGACCCCGAACATCACCAGGAGCCCATAAATCCTCCCGGAGAACAGCCACCACAGAAGAAGATCATACTGAATTTCCCGAGCGAGAAGCTGCATATAAGAAAGTTTAACCGGTTTGAACCCGGATCTGCCGCAGTTTACAAGATAAGAAGCCGGAATCTTAATACGTGGTTGGGATAGAGAGAGCTGACTCTACCTTTCAGCTGGATCACTTTGGCCTTTCGACGCAGAATTTTGAGTCTCAACTCCAATTCTACACCTCCACCTTCAACATCGTACCGACCGACTTTGTCTACATCGAGCAAGATAGTCAGCGAATCCCCATCACGGTGTTTATACATCTGGATCTGGTAAAGGAGCCCGTAGACCATCACGCGTTCTTCTTAGGCGCCAATTCGAAGAAATCGCTTGTCCATCATTGCTCATTCGAGGTCCATGACTATGACACGCAGCAGCTAGGCCACCAGTGACTGGTCGAGAAGGGATATCCGCCGGCCTGGGGTGTGGGTCTTCATGTGCTGGGATCTCAGATCTTAGATTACTGGTGGGATATTTCGGGCAATATAGTCGAACACTATGCCGATGGTGACTTGGTGAATGCCGAAACACCGATTGGATACGTGCCTGCTGGGCCTGATTCTTTGGCGATTTGGGGGCCTAGAGTTCCCGCCGCTTACCTTGAGTAATATCCCAGTGATATTTATTTTCAAAGGAGAGAATTGATCTTCCTTTGTGGGCACTCTGACACCGTTTGTCGTAAGAATCCGTAGAATGTTGGGAATGTTCGCGGACAACGCTGTCCCACATCTCGCAAGGCCAAGGGCATCATACTACCATATCCACCTTACTCCTTACCCTTGCCACAGGGCTATGCTCGACTTGAAATAATACCCATACTCAACGCCGTGGAGAAGTGCGCCGAAGGTGGGGGGTTGTTCGAAGAAGTTCGTCGTAGTCATTTCAAGCCCCGTGAATGCCCTCAACCGGATGTGGGACCTATAATGATGCTCCACTAGCGGAACTAACCATATGAAGGATTGACTAGTTGCTACTGCTCATTATGTCTTATACCTCCTCAATGACTGCACCATAACTATTAATATTACTACACTTCACCAAGCAAACCGAAAAAAATCCCTTTCCAGAGAGCGAACTCGACTATCTTTGAATATGTCGGCACCATATGAAACAACGGATGTCCTCGTGTGTGGATGTGGACCGACAGGCGCGATGCTCTCTGGTTACCTAAGTCGCATGGGAATTAAGAATATTGTCATTGAGAAAGAGCCTCAGATCACCACTGATCCGCGAGGAATAGCACTGGATGATGATGGAATTCGATACCTACAAGGCCTTGGCCTCTATGATCACATCTTTAGCGATATTGGATCCTGTACTTTACCCCACAGTATTCGGGAATTTAAACACAGCCACTAATATCAAGTAGGTATTCCAAAAATTCGCTTTGTTGATGGGGTGCACCATAATCTACAGCACCAACCGTTTCTGACCTTCGACATGAGCTCGGTGAGACTCACAAGACCTAAGGAAACCATCCGTTTTTGGTTTGATTGAGCGTGGCTAACATTTACATAGACGGAAGGTAATACAGGGCATGTGGGAGCAATGTGTCACAAACAGCCAGTCATGGAAAAGTACCTAAGATCTGTCTTGCAGGAGTCCATGTTCTCCGATTTGCGTACCAGTTGCACGTTGACTGCAATCCAAGAGGATGAGGAGTGGGTCTATGCAAAGTATGTTGATCCCACCGGTAGCGAGAAGCACATTTGCTCGAAGTTTCTGGTCGCTGCAGATGGTAAAACGGGTTTCACGAGAAAAAAGTACTTGGAGCCAAAGGGAATCGAGCTGGAGTGGACAGGACAGTAAGGCAATGATGCCTTTCCAGTTGATACAAGACTAACCTCTTTTATAGAACCAGATACAGTGAGACTTGGGTTGCGCTGAACTGGAAACTTCACCTCCCAACTAAGGAATCGCACCCATCATTCCCACTGTGGGATCTCGGATATTCCTCGGAGGAAGTCTATGATCTCTTCTTTCCTGCTGACTTCCGTTTCTTGTGTAATGCCAAGCGCCCAGCGGTATGCGGGCGATTTGGTCTGCCGGAAGATCGACTTTGGCGGTTTGAGTTTGTCATCGCCGCAGGGGAGGATGGCACAGAAATGTCCCAACGGGACAAGGTTCGCCAGGTGGTAGGCCCTTATATCACACATCCAGGAAGTCGTTATGGGTAATTTCTCTTGCCCAATGCCGTGTCTAAAACGCAGCTGGGTCTAACAATACTACCAGTTTATCGGAAGACGTTATGTTCCCGGAGGACTGTATAGAAGTCCTTCGTTCTCGGCCGTTTGGCTTCTCGGCTCGAAGTTGCAACAAATGGAATCTGGGAAGGACGATCCTTTGTGGTGATGCTGCACACGTATTTCCTCCATGTACGTATTTTCTCTTTGTCACGAAAATGGTCCATCTCAAATACAGTGTTCCCGCCGTGCTAACATCTCATTACTCAGTTGGGGGTCAAGGCATTGCATCCGGCTTCCGGGACGCAATTGGCCTCGCATGGCGTCTCGCCATTCTCTGTTCATCGACCACAAAGCTGGATCATGAGTCAATCTTAACCGCTTGGTATCAGGAGCGAAAACAGCAACTAGATAAATCTCTCGCCGCGACCGTCAAAAATGGCAGGATGGTGAACAACCCGAGCGTGATCCACGGCTATCTGCGCAATTGGATTCTATGGGGGATCAAGCTAGTTCCACGGTGGCAGCACGCACTTGAACGTGGGCCAAGAGCGGACGGCCCAACTCGATACAATTATCAGTCTGGCTTCCCATTCTTGCCTGAACTGCAAGGGGGTTTGTGTTTCCCACAGACGTATTGCACCGCAGCCGACCGACATCATGAGTCCGGGTCTCGCCCGGTACATTTCACGGATGATGTGATTTTTGCCCCGGAGAAAAAGTGCCTCTTCCAAGTCGTTGTCCTACTTCGTGACATGAACGACCTACGGTCAGCTGTGGAGCATTTGAGCAGTGGTAGCCTCGCAGCGAATCGCTATCTCTGCGTGGATGAGGCGACATATTTTGTTCCCCGGACTTCACTTCAAGCTAGCGAGCCTGACGCGGATTCGGACCTAGTCCACGGCCGTCTGTTCCGGTCAGCCACTGCAGAGGAGTTCATGCAATCTCCACTGTGTTCCAATCGTCCGGAGCCCCGTGGGTACAATGAAAATCTCCTGTGGGACAGCCTCGGCGGAAAGAAGTATGTTGTGCTGAGAGCCGACCGATTCGTGTTGGCAGCCTGCGATGGCGGTGATGAACTTGAGTATGTAGCTAGTAGAATAAATACGATGTTTTCCTAGACCATTTAGGTAAATGCAAATAACCTCGAACAGCGACATTGTGCCACGTATTGAACCCCTGTAATTGCGACACGCATCATGGATAGGACCCGCATCGCGGACAATCTGCTTTGGAGTAATATGTTCCCAAAAGCAAATGGTTGCTTATTAAATTGCGATTACCTATAATTTAATTAACACTCTTGTTTCTGTCTACCGATTGTTATTTCGAATGACCCGCCCGAGATCTGACCTTTGAATGCTCAATAAATCGTCTCAAAGAGAGTTACAGACATACTGCAAAGCATATAATTGCTCTTTGTCTCGAACTGGCTTCTTACGCAAAAAATATAAGCCCAAGCAAGAGGATTAAAACGCCCTCACATCGATGTCGAAAATCCTAAATATCCTGTATACTTGGTGGGTTGCAAATACCTTTCAAGCTGGAGTACCTTTGATTGATGAGGATGGGATACATTATACTAACAATTTACTTGGCATGCACGATACGAAAAGGCTTCAAAGATGGCGGTAGGGCCCCGAGGGCCCTGCTGAGGGTTTTGCTATTGCTATCCAGCCGATTTCATTATATGAACAGATCAACAAACAAGTCTTCGGCGAACTGGAAGAAGGGGGCCTGCAAATTTGGTGATGTTCACTGCTTCACCTGCAAGCTTAGCAGGTTGTCTCTGCTATTTTAAACGGAAACCTTCGTTTTCAAAGACGTTATACGCAGCCGTTTCGTGTGTTGAGGAGACTAGGACCAGGATTCATACCTTTTGTGTCCATGAATCCACCAATATCAACATTCCTGAAATTTTGATCTTGATGCGGTTGACCCATTTTTCCACTTACTTCTCACATTTACTGCCTAAATACAATAGAATAGTGCTTATCTAGCCATATTGATCGACCACTCTTTTCGGATATCCAAGTAGATAAATCCCCAAGGGCCAACCGAGACAGGGCAAACTGAATATTCGAAGTACTTCAATGACATGTCCATTAAGAGGCATTACATGTAAACAGCTCAATCTATGCAGCTCAATTTTGCATATGTCCGAGTGAAAAGCAGCACTAAAATGTGAATATGAAGGGCGTCTTCAAGCTGATTAATGGGAAGCAGAAATAAGATAGTAATTTCACAAAGTTCTTTTGCGGATCTTGAACGATTCGTAAAGGAGAGGATGAGAAAAAGTGCTTGAATACATGCCCTGCGTTCTAAATAGAAAGTTAGCTCTTGAAAGATGAATGAATTGAATTTCCCATCAAAGGCCATGTTTATTTTCCACGAGTGCCAAAAGCGTCGAAGCTAAGCTCTGTGAAATTTTCCAATGATGAATCCGTTGCAAAAGATTAATGATGCGAAGTATCGAGCTAGTCGCCAGACCATGTGGCCGTAACTCGCCCATTTGGCTTAAATAAATACTGTCATCCAGACCATGCAGGCAGAGTTCAGCAAATTGTCGATGATCTACCGCGGTAATTGCGTCGATATTTTGGTCGTCACCGAAGCACATAAAACACGACCAGATAAGCCCACAGTAATATAAACACATTGGGACATAGATAGGTAAGTTCATACCAACAGGAAGAGACTCAAACTCCTGCTGGATAAGTACAGCATGTAGAACACAACGCTTAGCATTTGTAGAATGTATCCATTCATTGACGAACGGAATTTGATCTTGAGCGAGCTCAAACCCATCTCGGCCACAAGCACATTCCAGAGCATTGAGATTTGTATAGAGCATGATATAAATAGAATGCCAAAGAATCTTCAGACATGACCAATTTGATCTGTCATATACTTGTGGCTCGTAAGAAACATACCACTGATTCAAGAGGTCATGGCAGGGCGTAATTGTTGCAGATCGGGGAATACCAAGATTGCAATTTTCGCAGGCCTGGGCGCATATTGATTCAAGTGAAGCACAAAGAAAAAAATCATTAAGAGGTAAGAGTGGAAGTGGGGGATGAGGTCCATTGGATGGGGAAACATTGGAGGGTGAATTGTTTTGAAAATCAAGCATGAGCAATTTCCACGCGTGAGCACTAGGAGCACTGAAGAATTCTTCGGGAAATAATCGAGGAAGGTATTCGATAGAATGGCGAAGGAGGGGTTCGTGGTGGTATATTTTGGCGAGTTCGGCGTCATGAATATAGAGCCCAAGCACAATCCTAGGGATGGGTTAGGGGCTAGAAACCCGAAGACATGATGAACTGGGCTTGCCTTTTCTTGACTTCAATTTGCACCCACGACAGCCAAGCCTGCTCCAGATCATCATCACAGATCTCCATGATATTGATTTCAGAGTGTTGTACCTGAAATAGCTTCGCATTGCGGGCCCACTTCTGATATCAGCTCATTCTCATTCTGTAATATCCTTGAGATTCGGGTTGGCAAAAAACCTACGGCTACCACACTACCATGAAACAATTCAATCCCATAGAGATCCCTTGGCCTCTTGTCATATCATGGAGCGAGTCAGCAAACTTGACCAGGAATGAAGTAAAAGTAGATCTGACAGGGATAACATACGCCCATAACTAGCCCAAATGTTTGTCCAATCAAAGAAGCTTGAAGTGCTGTCAAGACCGTCACTGATGGTTTTGCGGCGAAAGAATCCCACTGCGTACATCAGCGGTAATTCTTCGAATGAAGGTCATATGGCGTACCGAAGCGAGAATGGCTTTGTTTAACCGCTCGTACATACTGATGCCATGGGATAAAGCGCGAGAAGAGCCAATGAACAAGCTCCCAACGGAACATATAGATAGTAAAAGAATTGAACTTTGCGTGGTAGGCCGAAATGTAGGCATATGTACCACTGGAAAAAGTGAATGGAAATTGTTAAAATATGCTTGGATACAGTGTACCTTTTCGCATAATTAGTGTCCATTATTATAGAGTCAGTCAGATAAACTAAAGCTCACCAAAAACGGGGTGGAAGGCAAAATGCCATATTGCATCCTCTGTTCTAGCCGCTGTGCTAGCCTATCGCGTAATGTCTCATCAATTGATCCACCGCAAGGTATATCCGGGGTTATGTACCCGGACGAAGGCCGTTCACAATATGTATGCCATTTTTTCTGCATCGCACTCAATTTTCCATTTTCACGTTCAAGGTCGCCAGGGACAGAGGGCTGAAAGTTAGACTGAGTATCTAAGCCGGACATGGTGTTCGATCCAGGTGCAAGATCGGCTGTAGCATGAAGAAGTGACAGATTCGCAGCGTCAAGGTCGAAGGCATCGCCGGTCAATAAAGTTTCCCATTCTCTTTCCGTTCGAAAGCTCGGAAAAATATGAGCTGGACTCGATTGACCTCTCCAATAGCCACTAGGCCCGACAGAAAGCATCAGCTCTGGGTCTGTAGAGACTAGTGGCTGAAGTTGAGTATTTTTATTCTCGATTGATAACGTCGGAGCGGGCATCTCAATGGCTGTGCTATTTGGCAGAGACGGGGAAACGGTGGGAGCGACAGCCACAGGGTCGACCTCCAAGCCATAAGAGTCATTTGGACCTTGATGTGGTATCGGATCCCCGGACGTGAGCTCAGCACGATCTGCGCTCTCTCTACCAGCAGTGGCGCTCGTTGTTTGTGCAGCTTGATAATGGTCGCTGTCCGGATGGCATCGTGAATGCCGCAGGAGCGTATCCCTGGAAATGTGAGTTTACACAGCTAAATAAATTCTGTTAAGCCGCACTTACTGTCGAGCGAAGTTTTTATGGCAGACTGGACAACCAAATGGTTTCTCCTTCGAGTGCGCTCTCATGTGCCGCGCAAGGTGCTCCGCCTTCTTGAAAAAATGAGCACAGATGGGGCAGATGCGTTCTTCTTTTGAAGTTTTTCGCCGACGTCTGGCTTTTCTCGTCACAGGGGAATTGGGGGACGACGGTGCCGGGTTGCAAAGCATTATGCTGAGGGTGAAAGTGTGGGGAGCGATTGTGCACGTCTGTGGGGATCTTTTTCACCAGGGAAGAGCCGGCGGTGAATTTGACCTGGATTTAGGTAGCGTAACTCCCGGCGGTCCCGAGCACCCAGCCCCATTACACATTCACACCGGCATGTGAACAACTACTAAGAGCGATAATTTTCCTGTTTCGACGGAATTGTTGGGAAAAGATCGCGGCCCATAGTCTGGTTTTCTGACCGCCTTGTTTCGTCAGAATTGAATTCTAGCAAATCTTTTCCTTTGTTGTTTGACTGCATCTAGTACCTCGATACCTCTCATTCTCAATCGCTGTACAGCTCGACACTTTTTCACGCCTGAAAATTGAAGAGAACTTAACTCTGGGCCCTGGTGAAAGTCCTCTACCGCAAAGCTATTACTGCTTATCAAATGCCTGAGACACTGCAACAATTAGTGTCAGGTAATCACGCGGAGAGCTGCTGCTATTTTCAAAACATTTGTTGCCACCAATCGTTAAAGATACCAAGTATTGTTATTTTTCAAAATTGTCTGTTCCGCTGCGAGCAGACGACCAGGTGACTTTTCGGCGGCTTCGCCCCAAGTTTTCTTTTCGTCGTCAATCTTATCTACGCTTTCCGATTTTTAGACCATTTCAACAATACTGTCTGTATCTGGTTATTTGTCTAAAAAGCTTAAGAAATCGGATTTCTTACCCTTCACTTATCTATTAATTGACAATTATCTTGAGAATATTTGATATCCTCAAAACCTACTAGCTTGTTATTTCAAATTTCAGCGGCTTATTCAATAGCTGCTTCAATTACTTTCTCTTGTAGCTTATACTACAGTTATTTTGGCGCCAAGCCCTACTAGAAATTGAATTCGACCTGACAAATACTATAAAGATTATATTTCATTCGCTTTGCGTATAGAAATACTATACAATTTATCCTGTTACACGTAAGCTATCTGCCTTGCTGTAATATGTTCACATACTCAAACAAGCTATAGGCGTGGCACTGCGCCTATAGTTGGTGCCAAAGTACTGTGATAACCCAGGCAATAATGCTATAGACTGACTGGTGAAGGATACTACCAGGATAGGCAAATTATACTGAATAAATATATAAATCAATCGAGATGACTCTTAAACCCCCTCAAGATCCGGTGGATAGATGAATGGATAGCCCACGCACTGGAGTGTCCGGGAGCACGCACGATGGACCAGTCATCAGGCAAAGTATTGCATTGACCCCACAATTATAAACATTGTGGCCAACCCGACGCTGGAACGTATGGGACATGTGGGGTAATTTATATGGGACCTAAGCTACACAAGGTGGGGCGGCCGTCGGTAGCTTTCTAACGGACCTTACTGGCAAAGTGGGCAAACAAAACTTGCACCCTCATCTATACATTTCCGCACCTCTTGTATTTCTCTTTTTAGTAATTCGTAGAAGCATCAAAAAATTTATACTGTAATGTAAAAGAGGAGCGAAGGGGGTGGAGTTATTGTGCAGCTCCGGCAGGCGAGGTCTACATTGTGAAACTCATGGTATATCTTATTTTATCCCTGTCGAGGTCGCAATCCTCAATGCAGACAACTTCTCTAAAAAACCAGCTCTGCTCATGATACCATCGGCTTGAGAGCCAGATTCCTATTATTAGGTGAAACATACTCAGGCATAGACAACTGCTCGTATACTAGTAGCTCTCCCTACAGGCATTAGAATCCAGCATGGCAACCAAATATACACTGCTGCATTAGTGTACGTAGCCAAATAACCTATTTAGGTTACGCAACCAACTCCATGCCATTTTTCTTTAGGGGCGATGACAACACTCAAAACTCCAGAGTCTGTTTTGGGGTAACCTAAATCCACCACATACAGCTGGACGCCGTATATTGCAAAGGAGCTGGAAATCAGTAGGAATGAAAATGATCGTAAACCTTTCGGGCGAATAAACGAGGTCCCAAAGAGGAAAAAGCGGGTGGCTGTCAGATTTCTTCTCTGTTAGTGCAGATAGATTTGTTGTCTCACTTTGGCTGAACATACTGCTCAGCCCATTCTAGGCGGGTTCCTCTGGGCTCAAGGTAATTCTTACGTGTGTACCAAATCATATTTTCTGCAACCACCAAGAAGCAGATTTTATTCGGTTTTTAATCGTTCCAAAACCTGACAATTAATTAGATTTTGCTCTTCAACGACCTGATGTGTGACGAGCATAACTCAGGCGGTCAAGATCGAGATGTATTTTGTTGAGATAAATTGTCTGCTAAGAAAGCGCACAATTTATACTCTATCTATCAATGATTCGAAGAGCTGGGTGGGAAACAGAAAAGCATAGCCAAAGCATTATTTATGAATATAACCTAATAGTCCGAGTAGTCTTGTATACTATTACATTGCTTCCTAAACCCTTCTTTGAGCCTGTTACATTTTTAATCTTGCGTAATGATAATTTCACAAAACCATACATTTTCTTACCTCTATACTTGTCCGCCGTAGGAATGAAAATTGAAAAACCAATGAAATTTCAAGCACCACCTGCGAGACAAAGTCTGAGAATTGTCAACGAAAAAAATGCTTTTTGAGTTTGAAGCGCAAGGAAAATGCATTGCCACCAGAGCCAATTCATACTCGAAGGCTGTGGTTTTCATCCATCTCGTAGTGTATATCATTGTACCTTCAAAGCTTTCGAGCCCTGAAAGTAGCGGAAATTTCGCAGTTCGTAGCCCTCAGAAGCTGTTATCAAGACTTTCGTTTCCTGAATGATCTTTTCTTCGCAATCTAGATCCAGGAAATTTGACCGGCTTGAAGCCTTGCTTTGGTTTTGGAGGAAAGCGGTATGTAGTGGCTAGCCTTTGGCTATAGGCGAGAATCACTTGTTGATTGGGGAAAATGCTGGAAATCGCTATATTTCGAAAATAGCGTGAATACAAAATCCTCGGATAGACTACACCACCTCCGGTTCTAGTAATTATAAGCTTTTTTAATAATACTCCAAAGTAGACGGAATTGGTTTCAAAAGGACAGGAACAGATTCAGTCAGAGCAATGATTTTAATAAACCTCGTTTCCTCTTCATTGCTCGCGTCGCTCATTCTACTCTCGAACTTCAATCTGGTTGGAACTACTATTCCTGTGTATGATGTGTCTCTGTAATGACGATCTTCCCTAGACGCGACATATCCGTTACGAAGTTGTCCAAGCGTTGCAAGTGATCCTGAACCCCTTCAGGAATGTCACTATGGAGGTCTCCCAGATTTTTCCAGTAATTCCCTTTTTCGAGAAATTCAAGGTCGTCATGTGATTGTTGTCTTTCTGGCCGCAGAATGATGCCTTTCAAAATAGTCATCAATGCGGAGACAGGGTAGTACAGCATAGCCCTGCAAAAGAAATGAGTAAGTTTTTAAAAGATTTGTTCTCTCACACACTTACCAAAAAGATTGGTTCTCAAGAAGCGGCTGCATTAGCCGATAGTAGAGCAGCAAAGATCGACTTGCTTCCACAGCCAAGGTCAAACTCGAGTTGACGCCCTCTGTAACTAATAATTCACCTTCAGGGCTCAGCTGGAACTTGCAGCTAGCTTCGTGTATGTAAGACATGCAGCTGTAATATGCCAGCTGGAGTATGACTATACGCATATCGATAACGTGTCGAACATGCTGGTTTTCCTTGAAGTTCATGGTTGGTCGTAAACAATGAGGCAAACTCCTTCGCCAGATCTCCAGTTCCTGATCAAGAACACGAATATCCTGCAAAATCTCGGAAGATTCCTTTCTAGCAGCATTCGCAGAGTAGAGCTGCGAATGCGCTTTTGATTTGATCATGGCAAGACGAAGATCAAAGGGGAAGTGAACTTGTGAGGGGACTTGGATATCTTTAAGACCCTCATAGAACTGCTTCATATATTCCTCTGGAAGATCCAGGTCACAACAATCGTCGTTGACAGATGGAGGGTGGCCGGTTCGAATGCAGAGCTCTTTATCCAAGATGTAGACCAGCCAGAAAAGATTGCGCGCATGTAAATATGGCGCAGGGTAGACAGCCCTATTCTGCATGGGATTCCCATTCCCAGATCCATTGCACCTATTTGCACCCATGAAAAATGTTATCCGAGTCGCCAGTGCATTGGTGAAACACGCCTCCTGTAGATTTCCTGTGAACACATCGTGGATGCTCTGACGAGAATAAATTCAGTCGGAGTTAGACTGCTAGTTTCAAAAGGCTATAAAATCTTGTATGGGAAACAGATAGCTTACCAGCATGACGAGGGTTTGTAATTTTTCAATACTAGCTTCCTTCAGCATAAGTGGTAATAGGATTCGAGCTGAAGTTGAATAAGATTCGCTAGCCAACAAGCTCTCCATAAAGTCCGATGTCTGTGGCACCATAAGTGAAGTCAAGGCCAGAAAAGCTAAAACGCATGCTTGTGAACATAATTGAATGCTGTTCCCAGGACCTTCGAAATTGTACGCTTCGGCGATCGTTTTCTCAAACGCAGAAACCTCTACTACAGGAAACGCCAAACTAAGTACATTCTGCTTGTATTGTTGCAAGGCATTCAAGACGACCGTTTGCTTCGGCATTTTCAGAGGTATGGTTGGTATTTGGCTAGTCGGACGGATAGGATGATGATATTGCCACGGAGGTTCAAATGAGCTGAACTCAGCCAGAGCATTGGCTTGTCCCGTACGGGACTGAATCCAGCTCTTGCCCTCTGGAGACATCAAATCGACACCATTGCGTATGGCTTTGATTACCCTGTCTGCTGGTTTGATTATCAGCACATAATTTTGGACTTTTTGCTTGAAAATAAACCTACAGTCTCTGGTTGAGGATCTTGTGGATTCTTGAAGGGGACTTTCAGTATAGGGTTTTAGAAGCTCTTCTTCGATAACCTTCTCGATTTTCGCCATACGATCCGAGAGCCGCTTTTCTCGTTCTTGACTGTCAACAACGATAATAAAAAAAGGTCAGCAAGTCTTCAGAATGATCGTTCATAGTTCGCTGCTATGGAGTTTTCAAAAGGTCTAGTAGAGGATGTGCGTATCATTATTACCGACTCATTTGCCGTAAAGCAGGTTTGCGTAAATTTGAGATGCGTGAGAAGGTGCACTCTAACTCATCTTCAACGCATCGTCCGCACTTCGGAAATTTGTCGTCGCATCTGACCTAATATCTTGGTAAACTTTCTATTTTTGCTCTCATATTTGGCAACTATCCAGGGTAAGTTACCTTTCTTCTATGACAGGCATCACACGCTGTTGCATTAATTCTCCGACTTGGGTGTGCCGCAAAGTGTCGTGAGCGAGTTTCCATCCTGAGTAAAGAGCTCGAGATTTCCGGTGAGTAAATATCGAAAGATCTGCCTTGAAAGTGGCAATTTTGGTGAAAACTATAAGCAGCAGAAGATCCTGAGGAAAATTTATCGAAATCACTAACACTATTTAAGGTTAGGCTTTGTTGGCTAGCGATTTGGCTAGCGATTTGGTCCAAAGTTCAAAGCGTCCCGAGAAGTGCCGAAACATGTTTGTCAGTGGCAATCTAGGTCTTGACGGCGTCAAAGGGTTGAAGCAGAGTACATTCCGCTTAGTAAATGTCGCGAATCATAATCCTTCTTCTCTCGTCGAAAGCAATACCCAAATTATATAAAGAAGGCCACATTACCGAATGACGTATCAGCTATACAGTTATTCCACAACCACTTTGAAAAACGACCCGTGCGAACAATTTGGCATGCTGCAGATAAATTGCCAAATGCCGGAAATCCAGCTGTGCAACAATTATACGGAACCAATAGTTGAAATATTGGTTTTACGTGGTTTATGCGAAAAGAGACGCTACATCGTGGGACGCTTAGATGGTGGGATCTATTCTCTGGTGTCCCAGGGTCGCCAACAATATTGATCCGGGTGTTGGTATCCGGATTAGTAAGTGACAAATTTTCGTGTGGGTATTGATCATTTTGTATAGTATCTGAACTTGGTCACGCAGAGGTTTGTCCAAACGGGTTTTCTTCAGTTGATTTGGAGGCAATATTGCAAAAGAAAAAGCCGTGCCTAAAAGTGTTTCCGTATATAATGTACCTTCAGAGCTATGGTATTCCTTTTCTATCCTTCCGTTACCAGGTGTTCTATATAAGACGCTAACGTGAAGAATGATCTCATCCTTCCACGTTGATCGGTATGTGAGTTCATGCTCCAGCTCAGACACGTTCCAGCAAAAACTTATGTTCAACATTTCGGCTTATTTAAAACTTATGATTTCTCATTCCTACAAGGTCTTGTCTTTTTTTCCAGTTTCTCAATCTTTCTTCCTCTGGCTGTGAATCATAGGATGTGTAAGTACAGTAGATCACCTGCCAGATACTCTGAAACCCCTAAAAGAGCAATGAAATTTAACATGGTATGTGACGATAATTCATCCGGAAGCTCAAATATAGCTACACTCTCAGCATCTAGGCTCACAAGCAGATCGACAAATTAGACGCAGCCACAGCTTTGTGGTAATTACCGATAGATAGGGCACAAATGCACTGGATGTCCATTTAGTACTATTACTGGGTTTTAAGCGATTTAATCGGTGGTTGCTATGAATTAAGTTGCACTAAAACTAATTGTGGTCGCGGTCGCCGTCCGGCTTGCCGGGGCTTTCGGTTCACATTTTTAACAAACTAACATATTTCACACATTGTTTGTTGGGTAATTGACGCTGTGGTGGGTCAAAAAGGGTCTGATGAAATAGTTCCCACAACTGACAACCAAACTCGGTTCAGAACTGAACAATCCCTTTCCGGCCGTCAATTTTTCCGTCGGGTGTCACGGAGATTCCGATTTATCTTTTACTGTATTACATGCTGGAGAAAACAAGCAGGATTAAGAAAAACGTGGCTATATTCTTGACTTAAAGAAAGAGAACAACTTAAGCCACCACGATGAGATCATACCACCATCACAAGTAACTTAGCCTGCAGGACCGCCACATACCTCGCTGAGACGTTAATTATGAATAGTTACACTGGCCAGGCTGTGAATAATGATCGGCTGTCTTTGTTTCAGAGTATAGCTCTGCTGTGAGTTACGGCACGAGCTATGGGACTCAAGATTTCCCGAAGATGTCACCCGTCCTCATTTTATTACTTCATCTAATGTAGGACAATGACCATTCGGATCGGGACTTTCCATCGAAAGTGAGTTCCTTTAATGATATGATGGAGTAGCTCAACTAGAGTCCTGCTATTATCAACAGAAGCATGCAGATGGTGTTGCAAACTATTGACGTTGATCCAGTCCACCCGAGAACCAAGGATATCTCACCGGGCTTTATTCATTGGAGCAATGTGTGGGACCTATGGCGAGTCGGACTTCTGGAACTTCCTGTTTCTGGAATCGAATCAAAGTAGGAATAGCCGGGAAAAGAAGAGACGTTGTTGCAGCTATGCGAGACTGTTAGCGCTTCATTTTGCGCGTGAATGAGCTGAATTACTAGGTCACGGCTTTAAAGTATGTCTGAGGATGCACACTTAATAGGACTATCTCTCTCTATTGGACAATTGCCATTGCAATGTTTTCAATCAAAGCTCCCCACCTAATTGCAGTGGAATGCTTTCAAATATTATTAAGATATGAAAAAAAGTCATGTTGCTATTGTGGAGCAAAGATGCCTCCAGAAAATAAGCACTTCATGTTCTCTTAATTTTCCTTGGCTGTGGTGTCTTTATGAATAAGGAGCTACTTTATGGTACATGTACAACCAAGAAGAACCTCTCGATACGAGAACCAAAGAGACATGCGAAAGCTCTCCTCAACAAAAAGAACTGTAAGCGATCGGCATCGCAACAAAATCTTTGAGTAATCGAGACTCAACTAAAGTTGTCGTACAGAAGAAGTAGGGATATTGGAATAAAATGAAATTTTCGTACACAAGACGAAGTTCCATCAAAGATTATCGGTCACAAGAGACGACCATCTAGTGAAGCATTATAGTGATGTAAATCAGTTTGCGCGTGACCGTCCATGTGAACTTACATATTCTTTCATGAGGCTACAAGACTTTTTCATTGAATCTGAATCTTATGTACAATCGAATTTAGACTACTAAGCTTTAATGCAATACCCAAGGATCGCATTCTGGGAGAAACCGGGGGGAAACAAATATCCTTTAAAGTTTCAGATCATCGTGATTTTTTTGTCAAAGCCCCAGACTTCATTTGAACAACAGTGATAGTCAGAAACCAAGGAATCTGGATTTACCAATAAATCGGAACGAATCTATAGGAATAACCCAATTGCATTGAGCCTCAATTACGAATCGGTAGTCCGCTTGATTGCGTCCAGATAATAAACAAATAATATCTCTATCCTTCGTAGGTTTCCGTCGACTTCCCTGCCAACAGTTTAAATAAACAACAAATCGCAATCTATATCTAGTTAGCACAGAACAAGTACTAAGTTCTCAAGTTGTCAAGTTGTCAAGGTGAGGTTGCTTGCGAAACTCTATATCAAAACAGTGCATGGGTTGAACCCTAAACAATTACAAAGATTTTATATACGCTATGAGCACCACGGGTCCAGTCATTATGGGAAAAAAGGTTTTCGTGGTCTGTCATTCGTGCGGGTGGGCATCTCCGACAAATGATGGTTACGACACGCAAAGAAATATTCCATCTTCGCCTTTCATAGCAAAGAAATCCGATTTAGCGAAAATTCAGAACAAAATACAGCTGACAGCATACAGACTCGTTGCGCGGCAGCGACTATAATGGGTGCTCGTCTCTTTGCGGGACTTATCATGAATAGATCCCGCAACTGGTCTTCCGCAAACTCGAATCCTATTGCGGCAACAATCATGCGCGTGTTTCTTGTTAGATTGCAGAAACGCTCTCATATTGTGACGCTTCGACTGATTCCTGAATAACATTTGTTATTATTTTTCCATTTAATACATGGAGTATGCAAATTCGGGATGAATTCCTACTTTTTCGAACATCAGCATTGGAATGTAGAACCTGAGGGGCTAGCCGATGAGGGTGTGTTAAGCCCCTTAATAAACAATTTCGAGGAGCTTTTGCCGCTTTACAAACATCTCGAGGGCTTGTGGATATTCCGTTCTCCGAGTAAGGGTCTCGGTGCAATGCGGCATCCGATGCAGGTCCGATAGAGTCATGGACACTGGCCAGGACGCTACACCGTAGCCCCACCGCTCATGACCAACCAGTAGTCATAAAGTCAGCCTGATGAATCGTCGGAGACCCATTTTCGCCCTTGCCATTTGGATTTGATCTGCAATCTTAGATTTTTTCAATTTCAATGATCTGCATCTAAAAGTTTCTTTTCGTCCTTCCATTTTCGTTCGGATAAAGAATATATCTGGACTATGATCGTCCCACAAATATGACTTTTTTCCTTTTCAATCAACCAATATATCCAGTTATCTATCTTCTGTTCCTTCTCTTCCTGAACAAGAAAAAACACTGTTGGAATCAACCAAATTATATCGCGCAGATTTCATACTACGACTTTAAGGTTACATCAACAACGTAGGAACTGCTCGACAAGTCGGAATTATTTACAGCGCTCAACGAACCTATAATGGCACATTGCCAATCACAACAGCCGTATCCTAGCATTGGACGGAAGCGCGTTCGCAAAGCATGCGATCGATGCTGCCTGAAAAAAATCAAGGTGTGATAACTATTTTCGGCTGAATTAAGCACCAAAACCATGAGAATAGACATCTGACAAGGTCAGTGTGACGGAGTCACCCCATGTTCACGCTGTCGATCAGACAACGCCATCTGTGTTTTCGGTGGAAGGAGGAAAACTCGAAGCAAAAATGTTCCAAAGGGGTGAGCGAGCTGGTTCCCCATTCTTCAGGAACTTTGTCATTCCCTTGACTAAAACACTTTCCCTTGAAGATACGTTGAACTCCTAGAAACGCAACAAGATTGTTTAGTCAAAGGGCTTCGGGAACTGTACTCCCGCAGTATTGAGGGTAAAGGATTGATTAGCAAGGCAGCCAAAGTTGAACCTAGTGGTCATCTACCTGTGCATGATATGCTGGGCGCTCTTGGAGCTTTGGACCAAATGAATGGTGAGAACTTTGAAGAAAATCTTTCTGTCATGCAGCAGAAACTTTCACATCGAAACATTGATTGTCAGCAGCCTTTGGAAAGCTCTTCAAAGACCTATAATATGATAGCTCGTTCATTTTCGACAAGCAGAAATTCAATTTCTCAGCCGGGTGTCTCTCCATCATCAAGTACCGACAGTGCATATGATGCAAAAGCTCAATCAGAAATTTTGATGTCTTCTCATACGGATACTGCCGTGGAAGCTTTTTGCAAGCAGGAGTCGCTCTTATTACAAGATCCGGTCAATCCCACTGCAATCAAATGGCCTGATTATTGGACTTGCAGTGATGATGTGGCTCAATATGTTATAAATGGCGGGTTGATTTACGGTGAACCACACTTTGGAGAAAGCAGAGAAACAATGTCCACTATAAATGAGATGCCCAGCCAACACCTTTTGGACAACAGCCAGTCCTATGACAATTTTGACTTCTTTTTCAATACTGCTTAATTCCGTTTTCAATTGCAGACCCAAGTTTGGCGGTAATGCCTACTTTTCTGATGTTTCACCGATAATTCAAAGTCTGGCATGGAGAATGTGGTTCGATAAAATCCAAAGTGTTTTTTTTTTCCTTCGAAATGAGCAAAATCTAGCGGCGCTTCGGAGCTACATTCGGGTTCAAAAGTCTGGGGGCACCCGGCCGGCAACACACATCTCACCAAAATATATAGTCAATACAACAAACATTACTCAACAAATTTATATTGAAACGTGTAATTATTTTGTAATATATTGTAAAATATATATAAATAAATAGATTAACTATCAATATTTGGTGTAATATCCTTGTACTGCTTGTACTGCCTTAACTCTACAGAGAAAAGACCGAATCAGACTGTCTATTGTATTCTGAGGAATAGTCCACTAAGCTGTTTTTAATAACAATCGAAATTCAGTCCAGATCAGCTTAGATCGATTATGAAAATATAAATCAGATTGTATACAGAATATCTGTTGTTTAAGAAGTATCCAACAGAGCTCAATTGTATTGAGATCAGATAAATATAGCAATCAGTCGATGATATAAATACTATGAGTTTCAAATCAAATCTGGATATATTGGAATATGTAAATTCTGGTATTATTTTGTTGAAACAATATTCCAGGTTGATAATAAGAAACCAGATCTTCTTCAAATGCATTGAGATATAATAATATTGTAAAATTTTATTTTCCTGAACTGGTATTATATTCTATTATAATCAGATCTGATCAGTCATTGAATTCAGATTGCTCTCTAAACTATCTGGGCTATATCTTTACTATATGATTCTGTATTGATTAGATCAGTTCAATAGATCTTGAATATAGACAAAAAATCTATTGAAATTGATTGTTCAAACAATATTGAACTAAATATTTATCAGAGAATATCAATTGATCTAGATCATTGAATTTGTACTATTGAGCCACAAATTGCCGCCGACAAAGAACATCAAATAATTTTAATAGAATTCTTTTTTTGGATTTCTATTTTTTGATCTTGAAAGTATATAGAATTTGTCGATTGTTGATTTCGAAAAATTATTTGATATATAATCTAAAAGTACTGCCCAACTCCAACATAAATATCGGCATATCAACAGATAGATATATTGTTTAATTCGATTACTGTATTTGACAGAACAGCCACTCCGAGAATATAATTTAGTATTGTTTTGGAATTGTTCTGCAACTAAAGCTAATCGGCCATCTAGTGCGACCAGTAATGACAACGAGTTTAGTGGAAACCTGGAATTCTGAACAGTCAACGCTTTTCTATCTGTTGTAGATTTTGATAGAAGAAACTCTTATCTTTTGGGAAAAACAAGAAAAAATGCGCAAACTCGTGAGATTAACCAATGACAAGGACTACAGGAAAGGAAAGGTCAGGATGTACCGATCTACCCGATCACTCGGCCTTCTTGGATGCCTTGGTACGCAATTTCATGAGAGCAAAGACCATTGCATATGAACTTATGACAAAGATCACAACGATTGCAGCATCCCTCCAGCCATCAAAATAATCGGTGAGGTTAAGCGTTGAGAGATAGTCACTCCCAACCCTATACTCACACACTCTGCAACCCGCAGAATCGTTCGGGTTTATCAGATTGGCCCTGGAGCCCATATCCGTCATGTAATCGGATAGGTAGGAACCACAAGTTTCCCCGCTGGGAGGGTCAAAAAGCGCGAACTCATTCTTGCCACAGACGACTCTCTTGTCCCATATATCAAAGACCAACATGCTCCCCATGAGGTAATTGAATGGATTCAAATAGTATATCCAGTATCTCCAGAAGGCCTCGATTTGGGAGTATGGTACCAGCACTCCGCAAAAAGAAACCAGAATGCCGATGAGGAGAGGGTTGGTGAGAGAGGCAAAAATCGCATTGGGTGCGTAAGCGGCGATAAATTGGCCAATGCCCGTATAAACAAATTCATACATCAGCATGACAAAGAATGTTGCACCAGCTTTATTGGAGTCTTTGGGGAATCCGACTGTGTAATACCAGCAAACGAAATACAACACAGCACAGATACAGAGGTACGGAAGTTCTGAGACGATCAAGCCTGTTACAAATGATACCCAAGAATACATTTTGGATTTCTTTTCGCGGGTTTCATAGATGTCGCGTCTCTCGATGAAAAGGGGCTGCAGTTGATTGATGACACCAGGTGCGACAAAAATAAAATTGAAGATTGTAAAGAGCGCAAGTTGAAGATCGGAAACTGAATCGCCGATCATCCAAAAGGAGAATCCGTTGAAGAGAGCCGAGCCTATATGAAGCATAAATTTGTTGTTGAGATATGCGGTGTTCCGATAGAGTGCAACATTCATGCGATGTGTCACAAGTTTGATCTGGTCCCATATAGGAGTCGCAAAATCGTGACCATCATCTTCTGTACCGGGTGGCTTAGCCGCAGCATCTCTGACAATTTCATCAAGTTGCTGCATCATTTTTTCATACTCTGAAGATTCTAGCCAGATTTTGTTCCAATCAGTGCCTTGTGACAGACGTCCCGAAACCACATCGATCATATGTTCAGCTGGATTAGCCTCTGCTGGGCAAGGCGCGCCATTTTTGCTGAAATAATTCTTAATAGTTTGGGCATTGTCACCAATATCTCCAAAATAGACCGTCTTTCCTCCCTTGGCAAGCAGCAGAAGCGTGTCGAATTGAGAGAATAATTGTGCTGATGGTTGATGGATTGTCACAAGAACTGCTTGCCCAACATCCGCAAGCTTCCGCAAAAAGCGGACAGTATTATATGCTGATTGTCCATCCAGTCCAGATGTCGGCTCATCTAGAAAGACAAGGATACTTGGTTTCGCAACAAGCTCCACGCCAATGGTGACACGTTTTCGTTGTTCGACTGACAGTCCAGCGCCAACCTTTCCAATTAATGTATCGGCTATATCGCGAAGTTCCAGTAGATCAATAATTGTATCGACATATTGCAATTTCTCTTCCTTTGGCGTTTCTCGAGATTGTCGAAGCAAGGCAGAGAACTCTAAAGCTTCTCGGACAGTGGCCAGTGGCTCGTGGACATCAAGCTGCTCACAATAACCCGCGGACCGCTGAAAAGATACAGGCAGAGGACGGCCATCAACCATTATGGAGCCTTTGATGGTTCCATCAGTTTTACGCTGTGCGAGAACGTCCAGCAGTGTGGTTTTTCCAGCGCCGGAGGAGCCCATGAGTGCGCCCAACATGCCAGGCTTCACCCATCCGTGAACATTATCTAGGAGCACTCGATCCCGCGAAGGGGTTTGGACTGTGTAGGTGAGGTTTTTCCAAGTGAAGACAGAAGTGTTTCGAATCAGCTGAGCTTCTGTATTTGTTTTATTTGAATCGTCTTTGGAAGTCCAATTTTCCTGTGGTTGTGACTCCTCGTCATTGGACGATTTCGCCACGTGTTTGAGGTTTTCTCGCGGTATGAGAAGCGCAGGCCCATTTTCAGAGGCACCACGCCAGCGGGATGTCGCAACGATCGTCACAAAGACGAACAATGCCCACCAAGCCCAGACAATACCGAAATTCCGCCATAAAGTTGAATGGCTATAGCTCAGAGAAGCGAGGTATTGATCACCGGTGAGAGACACGGCTCCAGGAATGGCACCCCCCACTCCGGTGCACGACTGATGTGCTGCATCAGAGTACCCAGGACCATTCGGAACGAGATTGGGCCCCACGCACGGTATAGTTTTTCCGTGGAATTCATTCGACAATAGGGCAGAGAATCCATATGCAAGTGGGTCGATCCAGTAAATCCAGACAAACCATGGATGCATGTGAGGCTTCTGTATCATATACCCTGTGTACATCACCAGAGCGGTGATCAAAAACCCAGATATTTTTGATGCAGCATCAAATGAAGAGAACAAAGCTCCGATAGCTCGAAACATGGCGGTCATACACTAAATAAGTACAATTAGCGGCATTGTCCGCGAATATGGAGTGATCTGCTCACCATTGTCGTTGCGAAAACCAAAATCCAGTAGGTGAAAAATGCCGAAGCACTGGCTGTCAAGCCAACCATGAAGTAAAGAACCACCGAAAATATGGAGATCTGGAAAAGGAGAACTGGTATATCGGCAGCTATTTGGGCAATGCAGGTGGCTGCCGGATGGAAATAAGCAAACGATTTGTGTTTGATCAGAATGGGTCGGCCGGTAAACGAATCAGTCACCTCAGACATTGCGAGGAGGCTGTTGTATAGCAGGGAGAAAAAGAGCGCGCCGGATTTTATAAACAGCCCGCTGGAATCGTCCGAAGCATTGTAGAAAAGGGAGCCTGATATCAGAGCTTGTACTAGTGTTGAAACTTGCTTGATAAGAAAGGTTGCCTTGTCTCCCAAAAGGATTTGGTATTGTCTGTAAACACAAGCGCGAACCTGAGTAACAAGTCCTGCAGTTGCGGTACTCGTCTTGGGTAGATGTTGATCCTTTTCCTCCGCCACTGCTTGCTTGAAATCTTCCGTGCGCTGTTGACAAAGTTCACTACTAGGGTAGTCGTACTCAGACATCATTCTTGTTCGCAGAGACGATTTCTGATATTCAGCAAGGAGCATTTGGGCATTTCTGGGAAATTTATGCTCGTAGCCATCGCGAATCTTCCGTTCTGTTGGGACAGTTACTCCAGTCAAATAGTCAGCGACATTCGCACCATCTTCACAGACAAAACCAAGGTCTTCCATGAAAGGGCGAGCTTCTTTGAGTGGCCCGTAGAAAATCTGTTTGCCACCATCGAGTAAAATGACTTTGTCGAAGAGGTCGTAAATACCATTGCCTGCTTGATACAGTGTGACGATCGATGCGAGACCTAGGTGGTCGGTCAAGGAGCGAATTGCCTTTGTGTAGTCAAGAGCCGAGCTTGCGTCAAGGCCGCGGGTGCTATTATCCCAACAGAAGATGGAACCATTTGTAGCAAGACATTCAATAATTGATACCCGTTTGCGTTCCCCACCCGAGACACCACGTACATATTCGTTCCCGACTTTGGTCTCCTCAGTATGAGAAATACCCATAGATTCCAAAAGAAATTTTTTCTTTTCTTCCTGATAAAGCTTTTCAGAATCCAGACCTTGAGGGAGGCGGGCAGGAATCTTCAGCCTGGTTGCAAAATCCATAGTTTGACCAACTGTGAGTGTCGGGAAGAACAACTCTTCTTCGGTATTCATCACGATTTGACCCCGGTACTGCTGGGCTTCTTCACTGCTCATTGAACCAAATTTGACTTCGCCCGTAATGGAGGCATAACCACTTCTTCGGTTGGACAGCAATTTAAGAAGTGTTGTACATCCCGAACCAGGGCGGCCCAGGACCAACAGCATCTCACCTGGCTTGACACAGCCATGACTGTTGTCTAGGATAGTCCGCATTGGTGGTTTCTGTCGGAATTCTTGAAACTTTTTGAACATGTTGAACTGCGATGCAACATTCTCGTTCAGAGCCGCATCAGATCGAATGACGTCCACGGTGAGGTCGCGCCAGGTCACTCCGAGTTGTCGAGGTTTTGAGCCTGAATCAATATCCCGACGGTGTATTTCATTGACTGTTGCATCTAAACGCCACTGAGATGGTGCGAGTTGAGCTTCATCCTCCTCTTCCGAATTTTTGGTTTCAGACGACTGGCTCTGAAGTGTTGCCTTGGATGACAGAGAGGATCGGTCGTTTTGATCTTCTAAGGCGACGTGTGCCTCTTGCTGGGTGTTATCCATGGATGAAAAGGTAATAAAAGAAGTAGTGAGTATAACGAAAAGTATTCGGTAGAAAGACAAAAGAAAAGGAAATTAGAGAGAACGAAGATGCTTTGCAAAGGCAGCCGAAAAATAGAAAAGAATGATTGTACGAGGGTCAGAAAGATTTAGATTTTAGAGAGGGCAAGAGTTAGCTATTTATTTTACTGTGTTAAAGTCTGATAAGTGTAACCGGAGAATTGGATTTTTCCATGAGACCAACCCCGATACCTGGAAGAGCGCCTTCGTCGGGAGATTCGCGTTAAAGATAATTCGGAACCTCCGTGATACCGGCCCGACGAGATCGCCGCCGATCCGCACGAAGATCGCTCAGTCCAGAACCGGGCACGAACGACACGGTGGGATCTATATGCTCGGAACGACTTGGGCTTCGTACCCATAATGAATAACCCACTACAGCCTAACAAGCCCTAGTTTGAAACTAAATTTCGCCCTGTGAAATTTTCTTTGGTGGTAAAATGGCCCTTCGAAATTTGCATGTATTGCCAGGCCTAGAATACTAATTTAGAAATGAGAGGGGACTTTCTGTTTCGCGGCCAGTATATTACGGATTAGCTCTGTCATCTCAGCTTCCCGCCTAAACAAAGCTTTGTCTCTCGAAATTTCAACTCGAGCGACTCCGAATACATTGAAAATATTCGGTTAGGAATCAATTCCGGCTGCGCGCTGATTACAGGTCCAATATATTAGATTTCTCATGCATTCGGAATATATATCATTTTAACGCACAGATAAGAACCATAGTCTATTATGCATCATTTTCTTCATTTTCTTTCATATCCCTCTTTTGAACTCGGTCTTCGAAGTTAATTGTCCATCTAGAATGAGCCAATCCTCAAATTTGACATTTCAATGGGTACGTTATGAAACAAATTCTTTGATATTATCGTGTAATTGCCCAGTCGCAGAAATTTGGGGTTCTTGAGTACTTGTGGAGCAGATTCGTGCACAATTCGAACCGCAGGACAAGGGCGGAACTCTGATAATATTGGAAACTTACTGCAAAGTCAGTGCCGTGAGACATCTCGATTCCATAAGGAATAGAGGCTTTTCAATCGCTAATGAAAAATAAGCAGATGCGATATACTAGGTCCCCTCATTTTTGCGTACTCCTACCAGAAGCCCAAATATCTGTCCCATGATAGATGCTTGTAAGGGAATCAGAAAAGGGCCAACTTGTTTGGTCGCGTACATATCCTACCGAATTGATTCAGCAGGATTCAGCCAAAGAGAAAGAAAAGAAAAGAAGAAGACCAGTCCAATGCGTTACTGGGGCGGATATCGAAGAATAAATGGCCTTGTTCAGCATTCTTTCAAACATAGTGATACGATGCGATATTGCCCGCGAAGAGCAGATCATTAGGCTCCCGCGAAATATTTGGAAAGTATAAGTATCGAGTTGTAAAGGCCCGAGAGGCATAATGGTCCCGTACGGTTTGGAGATCATGGATGGATATTAGAGAAATAGGACTGAATAACACAAGTTCCGAAGAGAAACCAGTTTTAAGTTAAGAGCCATTGCTAAATAATCGTGCCGGGAATAATGTCGATGTCAGAAACCATGTTGCACTTTGTGCTGGAGTCGCTCTATCAACTCATTTTGATATGTTTTGTCAACGACGCGAGAGGAGACATTTCACTCGACGAGTGCATTTTGCAGAAAATGTGTGCCATTTCTCCTGAGCCGTATTAGAATCGAAATTTGAAAATAGCCGAGATGAATGTCGAATGCTTAGTAGACGGGGCATTACGGGCAACGCTGGCGCATAGCCTGATGTCGGAGAAAGCAGTGCGAAATTGACGCAATCTAGGTCAGAGTCTTCTCCCGTGAGTAAACCCGTTCATTTTCTGCTGTCAAGTTGATAAGCTCAGAAAGTTGAGAAGACCCACACTGACGACGGCGTGCTATTGCGTGTGTTCCAATTGAAATAATGATGCCAAGAAGCTCACCTGTATTTGGTATGCTCTACTTTCAAGGGGCATACTGAAGGTTTGTACTTTGAATTATGCTGTTTGGAGGGAACGTCAGTGCGACCATATTGTCTGTTGCTGATCCACGATCCAATCGAAGCGGAGAATGCGGGCTCTCCATCGATATATGAGATTTGATGTTGCTGATGGTCTCCAGAAAAAGCCAAAGAGTGTACATCAAATGTTTTCAGCCCTACACTTCCGGGGAAAGGAACCTTCAATGTCGTAGGAGATTGTCCCTTCTCGACAGATTGTTGTTGCATATACTTACTGTCGACCAGAAGCCTTTTTAAAAGGAGAGTTGAAGAGATTTTCTTTTGTATGTGACTTTGAAAGCTGGGCTAAATGCTCCATCTGATTACATGCTTGTGCACGTACGGTGCAAACAAACTCCTCTACCGACGTTTTGTGGCGGGTAGCCTTTGTATTTCTATAGTGTACTTTGGATTGAAATCTGCATGACCTAAAAATGTTGCTAGGTAATGATTTACGTTGAAAATGTGGCCATTGAAGACAAACTTGCCTAATTTAGGAAGTAGTCTCGCGCACGCTCTCGATGCTTTTCCCACACCAGTAACGACCAGTCCACCCCAAATCACTAAATCAATGGGTTTCCAGGCTTCTTAGACAATTAATACAAAGCTCAGCCAGAGGCCTATAGCGCAAATTCCAGAGTCAGTATACTCTAATTTGGAAACAGAGGATTATGCGATTCAAGCTTGGACAAAAGAATGGTTTCATTGCGATACTCCATACTGTGGGATCTATCGTACGGTCGATGGGCTCAGGAGGCCCGGCTGATGCGGAAATGCAAATGACCCGACCAAATCCTCTTCAAAGGGCCCAATTTATTTGCAATCTGGATTTTAATCTTCTCTGTACTCTTGAGGGTTCGCAATGTGTTCTCTAGTATGAAACACAAGATCATGTGGTCCCTACTTGTGTTATACTTCCATCCGTATACCGGTCGTCTCGCTACTGAGTTCGTCCTCGTATTCCGTGGAGCCATACTGTAACACATTCTATTTTCACCCTAAGCTTTTCAACTTTGAAGGCTATATAGAAGATTCGTTATCTATATTTGTACTAATACTGCATAGTCATCGCCACACTGAGCTTACACTGAACGCGATCTCAGTCGACAAACCAAGCCATGTTGTTTCGCGAACCAGTATGTTTTGACATGCCACTTAGGCTCATCAGAAGCCCATTCAATCTCAAATTTTCGAAGAATCTGCGGAACTAGTTTGCCCATCTCCATGATTGAAATGTTTTTCCCTATACACGTTCGGGATCCATATCCAAACTAGAGCTGTCAGTACTGTTTTAGAAAAAGAGCAGCTTCACATACGGTCATGAGATGTCGATCCATAAGCTTTAATTTTTCCTCGCTAGAATCAATCCATCTGTTCGGTCGGAACACATCCGCATCCTCACCGAAAATATCCTGATTATGATGCATCACAGCAGGGTTGATGCCGACAATAGTCCCCGCTTCCAAATGAGTTCCACAAAGATTGGTTCCACCTTCGGGCACAATGCGTTCAAGGGGGTATGATACACCAGGATGGCATCGCATTGCTTCCTTCATCACGGCTTGCCTAGACTTTGTCAACTTATCTTCCATCTAGTATCTAGTGGCGCAGAAAAGGAAAGATAAGAAAAGAAAGAAAGAAAGAAAGAAAGAAAGAAAGAAAGAAAGAAAGAAAGAAAGAAAGAAAGAAAGAAAGAAAGAAAGAAAGAAAGAAAGAAGTAAGATACTCACAGATATGGAAGCTCAAGACACTCGGCGTAGGTGACATACTCGGACAATTTTCCTGCCTTGTCAGCCTCATCAATCTCTTCCTGTAACCTTTTATAAACAGCTGGATTTTGGATTGTGAAGTAAATAATGGCCCGGAGCGAGATTGCCGTTGTATCACTTCCGGCGAGTCTACCGAAAGAGTTAGCTCTCATGCCTGAACTCGATGGAGAATCTAACGAACAAGTTATTGCTCAAATGGTTCATCATATCTCGATTGGACATTGGCTTTCCTTTGGTCTCCTCACCTCTAAGCCATGCTAGGAAATCCGGGCGCTCATCATGAGCCTGAGGCTGACGATCATAATCATCAATGCATTCTTGTGTAAACTATGTATTGGTTAGAAAGTATACAGACCCCCCATCTAGTGTCAAACGTACCTGCACCATAGTCCGAAGGGGATCAGGGGCGTCCACGAATGGTTGTGCAGCCAGGAATTTTCCAACCCAGATATTTCCAATCATCAGTGAATGAAGTGCGGGAACCTGGCTCACTATTCCAGCGTATTGAAGCCCAGCTTCAAGATCAGATATCATGTTCTGAACATCTTTCCTTTGTTCCATAAAGCCAAATCGCTGCTGGAATGTGATTGCACCAATGACATCAAACGCATACCACTGTAGCCATTCTCCTAGGTCAACCCTTTGGCCTTGTAGATCTTCCATAGCATCAATGAATATCTTGCTGCATTCGTCTGCGAATGGCTCCAGGGATTTGATAGATGACATGGAGAATTTTTGAGCGACAGACCTTCGCAATTTCTGGTGTTCAGCTGGATTTCTCACGGAGAACATGCTTGGCATCACTTTATCTTCAAAGAAAGGACTGAAGGTATCATAGAAGCCGGACTATACCCGGCGTTAATCAATCCATTCCTCTGTCTTGACTAGAGAAACTTACTTTCAAAAATTGGCTGTTTATGCCGTAAATAACTTGCAGCGCTTGTGGGTCTGAGATATCGACTGTGTTCGGGCCAGTTCGAACGATTGGGCCGTACTTTTTATGTAGATTCAAATAATATATCGGGGCATCTCCCTTGGAGATTTTCCATAGACGATAGAAGGGAGTGAAACGTGCTATATTCGGGCCTGGAAGGTTCCTTAGGCTCGCTCTGAACGCGATGAAAACAGATCTGAGGATGAGAAAAACAACCAAAGCCAAAACTGTCGGAGGCAACCCGGCCTTTAGGTAAGGTGCATCTAATAGGATTCCCATAATGCTGGCTTCACTTGTAAGAAATTTTGATATAGTGTCAAGATTTTAGAGGGATGATATTTTCCAGTACTCCCCGTTGCATATTTGTATCGTACCAGGATCTTGCACCCCACGCCATACCGATCAGAATATGGAGAATTATCATGATTGATGATCTGCAACAGCATGGGGTCTAGTGCGGGATCTATGGTTCAAACGCGGGGTAGCCCCGACGGACGCAACGTATTCGGAGCCACATTAAATCATCTTTCCACTTACAAGGAACGGCAGATCCAAACATTCAGGCAGTATCTACTAAGAAGGACAAGAAGGAAGTTCACTTAGAAATAAGAACCCAAGCCTCTGCTTGACGACATTGCTTGTAGATATCATAAATGAATTATAGAGATTAAATTATAGAAAGCTCAACTATACTGTACAACATAAATATGAACATGTATTAATTTTAAATTTAAATAAAAATTCAAAAAATCAAACAACCAATCTAACGTAGGCTCTCCAAAAACGGGTCTGATCTCAACCCGCGGAGTCGTTGCGTTCCGCGTAGCGGATAGTTGCCACAAAGCAGTTCCCATATTGCGGGACTTACGGGATCCAAGGAGTACTATCATAGGGTATTTGGGTATTTACTCGGAAAATTCAACTCTTTTTTCCTACTACAATTAGTATATGTAACCGATCATGGCTAATATTGGCCAAATGTCACAGGATTCTTGATAAAGGATCTGAAGGATGATACAGTGAAGCCATAGAGCTTACCTCTTTCGGTGAAGCTACTGATCTTCACGCTTCGAACCCGACTCGACACCGCTTCTTCCTCGAAGAAGGCACGCGAGGAAAATGTTGAATGACTTCGCTCGTGTTATCCTGATTGCTTGAAGATTCTTCAAGAATCAGTCTCTCTGTATATCCTACTAAGTGATTGAATTGATCTCCTATTCTTCTTCCATTATCCTCTCACCTAGTCAACAAGTGCTAGCTTGTACCTTAGTACCGTTGCAGATATAGATTCAGATCTATAGAATTCTCGAATGAATATATATTTTGATAATATTGTTCATCAAGAGATTTTGCANGCAGATATAGATTCAGATCTATAGAATTCTCGAATGAATATATATTTTGATAATATTGTTCATCAAGAGATTTTGCAATAGATTGAACTGATCAGAACCTGCTTCTGAGAAAGCTAGTCATATTTGATCAAATCATTTCCTTTCTTAAATGATTTCGAAAAAGTTGGTAGAAAAAAAAGTATTGAGGAACACCACGAGTGGAAGAGTAGTCCACCGGAGGATCATCTGAAAGGAAAATACTCAATACCTTCGCACCGGACGCGTTCAATGTTACGCGTTGCACGAATATCCTTTGTGGGGTCATCACGGAGGAGGACAAGGTCGGCTCGTTTCCCATCAGCAATAGTACCTCGATCCAGCAAGTTAAAATGTTCAGCGGATATAATTGTGGCCGCACGCAAGGCATCGAGATTAGACAGGCCTGCTTCAACCAAGAGCTGAAGTTCCTCGTGCAAAGATTCTCCGTGTTTGACTTCAAAGAATGAATTTGGTTCTTCGTGGCAATCTGTGCCAGCAAGGATAGAAACACCGGCACGGTACATGGCCGTTACGGATTCTCTAGCATTCTTGTAGGTTTGCTTTCCTTGGCCGTTTCTCTTCGCCCGCAAGATAGTCATGAAGACCGAAGGCCGAGAAATCAATAGGCCAAGAGAGGCGCCAAGCGGTGGCTTTGAGGATACAGCTCTCATCATCGTCAATGTTGGCACGGAAATAACTCCTTTCTCAGCCATGCGTCGCGCGGTAATGGTGGAGACAGGCTTATCTCTAGGTGAATGCGTGATGATGTCTGCGTTGGCCTCCAGTGCCATATTGAAAGGAGTAAACGCAGAGGCATGCGCCACAACCTTCAAGTTCTCGCGATGCGCTGCGGCAGAAACAGCATTGAGAACTTCTTGGGTTGGTCCTGGGACATCGCAGATGAGCTTGATGTAATCCGATCGTTCCATGATCCTCCTTTGCACGAATGCGTCGGCCTGTTCCGGGCCAGAGAGTAGCGCCTCCTCCGGCAAAGGTAGCATACAGCTGTGAACGCTGCCGGAAGCCGTGACGGGTAATCCAGCACTCCTGACATCAGGGAGGCCGACCTTTCCTCGTAGGCCATTCATTTTCTCGGCGGGCCACATTGCCATGTCCAAAGCCGTGGTGATACCGTGTCTAGCAAGAGTATGCAAATGCCCTTCGTGGTGGAGATGAACATGGGCGTCGATGAGACCAGGGATGAGGAATGATCCTTTACAGTCGACAATTTCACCATCGCCTTCCGAGTCAGCTTGGCCAATTTGGCCATCCACGATAACCACGTTGCGACATTCAGTGAAGCCGGTTCCGTCAAAAACACGAGCATTTTGGAGAACGAGTACGCGCCTAGCACCTGTGGTATCTGGCACTTGCGCCATTCTGTCGAGACAGGTTGCAATCTGAGTTAACTTCCAAACGCTTGCTCAGAAGCCATTTAGGATACTGAATGGAACGTAACCAACCCTCCCCATAAGTTACCATGTTCCCCCTATTTTACATAGGCACCACAAACTGTTGGGTCAAAGCACCGTCAGATACGTCACGGTCCGGCAACAGTCGAGAATTTTTTCTCTCATTTTGCCCCAAAATAAAATCCAGTGAATTGTTGAGTTTCACATTAGTTTAAAAAAAATTGGTGCAAATGGTTCTTTATTTCATTTTGTGTGACCTTTAGACTATCATTTGGGTCTGCGTCTGCCCGGGTGCGGCGCCTGCTAAATGAAAATGAAATACACCCCAAGTTCTGAATATTTCCGAAGCTGATCACTAAACGATTTTCGTTACTTTTCTTTGCGGGCTTGAGCGATTATGCACCCATTACGGTGGTCTTTCATTTATAACTTGGATGTTCATGCGCAACATTGAGATGGAGAGCGAACCAACAGCGTTGTAATCCTCCATTCTTATGTTGGTGTGAGCTAGTTTCTCACCCTGACTCGTCAGTCCATCCAGATTCACAGTCCCGGATAGCGGTCACGGGTAACTGGCGTACATAGGCGTCCTGAGATCTGTAGCACACCTGTAGCAGATCCTTGTAACCTTTTTTGCGTTACTAGAGATAAATGAACCTGGGCATGGAGAATCTCCGGACGCTAGCCTATTTTGGGGAGATATGCGGGGTTCGGAGGAGGAGGAATGTCGAGCTGGATTATTCAAGAGACTAAGAGAAGGTCCACGACTACAGGCCTGTCTTGATACCATTCCGTTGCTGACTGTTCGTTTACGGGATTTTGCTCGGAATTATTATTCATGACGCTGATTTAGCGAGGCTTCATCAACATGAACCAACTATTCGGCCCAACCCACGAAATGTATCCACTCTCGTAAGTCGAGATCTGTTTGAAGCCTGTGATTCAGAGAGTTGGAAAAGGATCACAATCAATCAACAGAACCAGCAATCTCTCGAATCTGATTCGATTTACCTCTCAGAAGCGCAGGGACAAGAAAGCTGTCTGCAAAGCTTGCAGTTCTCAAACAATTTTACTTCGAAGATCTCAGTCCTCGAATCGATCAATGCACTCGTTCATGAACAGAAGTGCTCCAGCAGAGCCAGTAGTAAGGATGAAAGCCGGTATCTCCTGACAGTGTGGATTGAGCGATGGCTGGCAAACATAATGACATGAAAGAGCGCGATCTTTTCCCTATCATACTGTGGCATTCAATCTTCATGTCCATTTATGCTGATTTCGATTTATTGGAGCGCGCATATAGAAGGAAAGGCTCTAGGATTGCTGAAGAAAGCGTCAATGCTGCCCCGGAATGGGCAGCGTCACGTGAAGCCCAAAAGTGCCTCTTGCATGCTGCCCTCATCCAAAAGCACATCGAACGACTGCCTTTCGGCCGAAATCCGCCAATTCACGTTCCCATGAGGTTATACTATTGTGGTATCGCTTGGTTCTGTGTAATGTCTCTCTCCGATAAAGCTGTGCCTGATCTCTGATTGAATGAGGACCTGTCGGATTGTCCTGAACTGTAACAAAATTTATTCGCCCGCGATCTTGAGCTTTTGCGGAAGGCACCTTGCCATCGGTCCGAAAATGCAGCCGAAATTAGATTATTTAGAGCGATTGATGATCTACAACGTTTTGTCCATTGGCAAGTGTCTCAAAGATTTGCTTCAACGTTGCGTGCACTGTTGGCTGAATCGTATGAGAGTTCTTGAGTTCTAAAGCTTTTGACAAAGTAATCATGTTTTGGTGAACATCAGCTGAATTTGTCACACGACATTCCGTACTTGTGGGCTTTATATTTTATGGGATAACTTGAAAGCAATAGACTTCATTGGTCTTCGACCTATGGAATCTATCGAGTAAAATCCCTGTCACACCATTTTGCAGCTCCTGTACAATAAATTGAGGCTGCATTGCAATTGAGAACTCTGAAGAACACTTCCCTTACTTAAACGCGAGTCATTAAATAGACTCCCGACACGATGTACATGCGTTATCCTGCAAAAGGGCAGAATCCAATATATCCCGTAAGTAGCGCTCGGCACAAAAGACACTTATCCGTTGCTCCAAGACTTGCGGCGCATAACCTCCAGACATATACCCACGTAGAATGAAATCCCAGTGATCCGGTCGCAAATAGCGGATCTTGCACTCTAAAATACGCTGTTGTCTTGGCCGGAAAACTTCCTTCTTCGTCTTTTGGCGCCTCTCCCTCCCCTGGCAAAGTTCATCTCGCAGGGTGCGAATTTTCTTAGGCCGTTGCATTTCATGGCTGACTGCCTCCAAGAGCTCCTCAAAGCCTGTTCCATTGTTAATCAATGACGAGGAGGATCGTTATAAGCTGGTATTAAAGGAGATGGCTCTTTTTTCGGTCCTTTTGCGTTAGCGTGATGGTGTCGCGTCTATCTTATCACCGACTACTTTAACAACCATGCTCATAAAACCTCGGTAACTGTAATCACGATGTGGGGCCCTACGACGTCGTGAGCGACCCTGCTCAAGGATTAGAAGTTCCCCGTCATCGGCGATAATAATCCTGCTTGAGAGATTGCGATCAGGAGCTTTGTCGCCACGCTTAGGGGCGAAATTTCGATATAAGCTGGGTTGGGAAGAAGAAAAGATAATATCAGAGCAGGTAACTGGTTGGGAAAACGAGGCCCTTCATGTGCCTGAGGTCAAATGGCTATGGACGTAGTAGCGGAAGCAATTGGACGGTCGTTTAATCTGCATTGCACGAGTGGACATCACGCCGTAATAGATTGGAAACTATGCTATAGCGTTGCATGCGCTGCCCCGACGAGGCAGACAGTGTATACCTATATTTATCAGGGTCTCCCAGCTTGACTGTCGTTCAGGAGATCATGGCCTGCTCATTCTTGTCTTTGAAGGTCCTGTACCGAATTCGCGCAACGCTGGCGACTGCGCACATGATGCACATCAAATGCATGGCGCTAAAAATTGCGCGTAACGCATCCAGCGTCATAATACATCTGGAAGCGAACACATTCAGGGAGCCCCTTGTTTGCAGAGCATTGAAAGCAAGCCTCTGGCTTCTCAGAATTCTCAAGGTATTCTTTGGTAGCACGTCGCGGCTTGCTAGCGACAGAAAAAGGTACCTCACATGAGTCGGCATCATTTTGGGTCTGCCCTGTATCTTGCGGCTGATTAATGGGGCCAGCCGGTGTAGCGGATCTAGGTGTGTTCCGCTTAAGTCGGCCCCTGAATGGACTCCTTCAAGGATGCTACAATACTCCACGACGGATCCAGCACCCGTATCGCGCCGATTCCCCTCATCACCTAAGGAGTTGGAGATTGGGTAGGAGAGTAGACTCTGCACTAGATGCAACTGGAGGGTATGCATGGTGTCCTCCAAGAATGACTCATCCTCGCTCTCTTCCCTGACTGCTGTACCAGACAGCTGCGCCTCGATGTTTAGAAATGCTTGCTCTTCATCAAAATTCTCTTCAATCTGATACCGCAAGTTCCTTTGCAATCGTTTTCGCGTGTTTTTCACCTTTTTTTTTCCAGTTGTTGGATCCGAGGGAGCAGGACAGGCTGCTGAGTCTTCTTGTATTGGGCACAAATCTTACTTAGATTGCGCCGGGCCTCTTCCAACTCGAGATGATCCTCAAGTTATGCCATCTGTTTGGTCGGTCAAATAGCGTGGGCATCGCGTGTCTCGCCAACGACTTTGCCGTGTGACGGCGCGCATCAGTTCCACATATGGATCGAGGCAACAGATAACTTGGATCATATCACTTCATGAGCCTGCCCCCACGAACGGTTCTTTCTAGTGATAGTCCTATTCCTGTCTTGCAACCATTAAATACGCCAACATGCATTCATCTTCAGCGATGCTTACCATCAATTTTTATGGGCCGACGATAGGGTCTGTTCGCCCTCCTACGCTGTATAATACATACCTTGGGAAATTGGTGAGCAGAATCTCCCATCCTGTCGCCTCCAAGAGTCTGGTCTCTTCCAAGCCACAGGGACTCAGTTCTCATCTTGAAGGAAGGGCCAGTAAAATGAACGCGATCGGCAGAGCCGTTGGCCTATCAGATGAGCCATGAACTCTCCGCTCCAGTCAGCTAGCGGCCCCGGCCCAGGCCGGACCCATTGATTATGTCGCTATGTATCTAACCCATGGGGATAAATCAAATGGGGGCTCATTTGATTTAGGGTTTTCCCGTTTCCCGTAGTAAAAAAAAGTGGAGACAGAGCCCGTTTGATTTAAAGATAATGGTCGTAGGACTCCCAGATTTTGATATTTTTTAAATTAGAATTAGTTTTATAATACTACCAATTTTTAATCCGATCCGAGTATATTCAAAGGTATTTTTTGTAGATCCAAAATGGCCAGATTTTAGATGGGGTAACCGCCACCCGTCCGTTGCCCGCTATAACCAGTCACCACCATCACAACAGCCAACCATTATTATTTGTTTAGCATTTCAGGATTTTTTTTTTTTTCTTTTCGATCAGCAAACAATTCTTTGTCAAGAAAATGAAATCACTCTTTCTATTTTGTCTATATATAAATATATTATAGAGAAAAAAAATATCTTATAAAATCTATATATATATAAGCTGAAGAATTTTAGTTGGAACTGAAAATAAATCAACTATAAAAACGATATCCAGTACTCGGATCCGACAAATTTTCCAAAAATTGAGAAAATTGGCTAGAAAACAACAAATATAATATAAAAAAACAACATTCCTTATGTTGTGTTTCGGCGTTGCCGATATTTCTCCGGTCAATACCATTGAATATATACAAAAGTAAAAAGACTGGTAAAAGAATCAGATCCAATTCTCGGTTCAGGAAACTATCAAAATATTTCTCCTTCTCTGTCCTTGGAAAATACTCTCGTGAAAAATTATCGCAAATAGATGTTGACTGCTCCATATTCGTCGTGGATGAGCGAAGCTGACTTCGGATTCGTATATTTTCCATTATAGCCCGCAGACGAGAGTTTTCTGGAGAAAGGTCTATCTAGGGTGCGGAGGAGGGAAGAGAATAAAGACATATGAAGGTTTTTATACTTGGCCACTTTTTGGCCATACACGACCCGACATAGATGGACTGTCAAGGTATTGGTTTGCGGCTGCAACTGGGTGCGGACCGTCGTCGAAAGTTGATTATCAATGTCTAGTCTAAATTTCCCTAGTCTCTCCGAATTTCCCAATGTGAGATTGACGGTTACAGTACCCGAAAGATCCTGGGATGCGTCTGGATACTGTATCCAGAGGAGTCTGGGCTTGATCGGCTATCTTGGTTATTAATTTAATCATAGAAAATCATAGAAGTATTAATATTATTGTTATTATAATATTCTTTAATAATTATTAATTTGAATATCTATAGTTTTTCTAAAATATAACTAACCTTTTGCTAGTTTAGTCATCTTGTCCGCTATTATAATTAATATAAAATATTATTGTCTTAACTTTTTTTTGGGTTGAAAAGTATTTACATAAATATTTTATTGGCTTCACAGTTTGTATACTAGTGGTAGCAGAAGGTTTAGATATCTGGAGATTTTTGTCCAGGAGATACAAAAGATTCATATACTAATGTTCCGTCGGTTCGGTACAGTGTGAAATCCCAAAACCGAGCTAAACAGCCCGCTCATAAGGCTTATTCAATTCACGAAATTTTTTGGGGTGAATGAGTTATGAGTGCGAAAATACTGAAACGCATTTCTGGGGAAAATTCGATTTTGAAATTCAGAAGAAAGCTCAAATTTGAGGGCTTGAGTAGCGGAGGAGTTACCGCGGAGCATCACTGGAAAGAGCAACGAATTGGGCAGGTTTGTCACTTCGGTCCCATTCATATCTGGGGCAGACTTATCTTGGACGCAGTGATTCAATGTATTGAAATAACATATGCAGCACAATATATAATCAAATCCCCTCGTTGACATAAAAAGGTTATGAGCCTGGCACTGCCCAGCTAAATCTGTTTTCGAGATCTAAGTTCTCTCCGGTAAGTGATAGCTTCATCTACTGACCACACTGCAACTACTCATTTCGTACGTCAACGAAGAGGATGTTTCACACAACTAGGAGGAAACGGACTGTGCGGAATTGCCTCAACATTAGGATCAAAATCTCAAATGACTACGAATATTCGTCAGATCAACCATAATCTGCGACTGTGTATCACAGCAGATAGCGGATGTGCTACATTACCAAAGATTATCATAAAACCCAGTCAGAGAAATTACCGGATTATTTGATATCTCATGATCAAACATTGTCGTAAAAACAAAAAGCAATGGCATTGGAATATACACTGGGAAGCCAGATAATTCCTTAGCTCCAAGTTTCCATAAACCGAAAATATCAAATTAGGTTCATCTACAACAATCTTAGACCTATGTTACTGGAATATAGCGCAAAATTTTTTCTAGAATGGAACTATTAAATGACATCATATTAAATAAACATTGAACCTTTCAAATGTTAGTTACGCTGCATCATTTCATCAATATTCTTCAGACGGCGACAGCAGTAATATCTTGGTTCAACAGAGTCTCCACAATCTGCAATTCGCTTCCAACTGTCATACAGTATAAGGTAAATTACGAAATCCCCTAATAAAATTTCCTTTGATAATATTGAGTATAACAACCGTCAACCGGACTATACCTAGATATGAATGTGCTGCAACATCATTTTGCAGACAAAAGACAATACTATTATCTCAATAGTGGATGCATTTTTGGTAAGCAATCCAAATTTATTAACCTCCCAATGTCTCTGAAGGAATATATAGATTGGCTTTATCTGTATTACTAACATAAGACTACTACCCGATAAGTCGCTGAATGAACAGAGACCAATTACTTGTAGGAAGTTATCGCGTCAGCGATGTTCGCTCATTTTAAAGCTAGGTTCAAGTGAGCAGATAAGCCGGCAAAATATGTGCAGGACAAGGGGGCCTCAATTATAGAATTAATAGATCAAAAGGGCTACTGACCCAAGGAGAGGTAAAGGCGAAGAAGACGTAGTTGGTCCCATTTACCGTACAAACAAGGCAAGCTTTGATGAAGGACTGAGCACCTTGAGAGGCCCCAATACAATTTTCAGTTTATAAGTCTATCGTCTATTTTCCGTTGGTGTACTCATGCCGAAATCTAGGAGTAATGACAGCTTCAGGCAAACCATTCCATCTTCTACTCCGGCGGAGCATGACTCCTGCCGAGAGTACATTCTGCTCACCTGTCCCAACGACAGTGACAATGTACTGTCCCGCTTCACTGAGCCAGCTAGACAATCTCTCATCCCAGAAGCTGGTAGCCAGAGTCATTGGGATAACAATCAAGACTTCCTTTTTCTCACCTTGTTGTAAACTGGTTTTTTTAAAACCCTTGAGCTCTCTCAGAGGACGAGAAATGCTGGCTTCGGCAGGTGGTGAAATGTATACTTGAATAGTCTCTGCACCACTACAGGGTCCAACATTCTCCACTGTGATCGACACTTCCAACACTTCTTCTTTGATATTGTCTCGAGCCTCCAGCGGCTGTGAAACAGCTAGCCGCGAAACCCGGAACTCCGTGTACGAGAGACCAAAACCGAATCCGAAAAGGGGCTTCACTTTCACCTTTTCATAGTAGCGATAACCGACGTAGATGTCCTCGCTATACAACACTCTCCCTGCCTCGGATCTATAAGAAAGGTACGCTGGGTTCTGCTCGATGAATTCTGGGAAGCTGAGAGGAAGTTTGCCAGACTTGAAGACGAATTAGCCAATGTCTAATATAGAATTCGCTCAATACCCACCGGATTCACATTCCCAAAAATGACATCCGCAATACCATTTCCCGTTTCATTCCCACCATACCACGCATGAAGTAGGGCTTTCACGTCCCTAGCCCAAGGCATTGCCACGGGCATTCCACTTTGCATAACAACCACAGCCTTCGGTTGGATGGCGAGGACCCTTCGGACAAGCTGATCTGACATTGGCGGGAGGTCCATGTGTAGTCGGTCGAATCCTTCGCTTTCCCATTCCCCACTCAGCCCAACACAAACAATAACTTGGTCAAAATTAGCTGCCAAATCAACAGCCTCTTGCATAGCCCCCTCTGCGTCAATACGTTTGCATCCTCCCACTCGCAGTCCACCTGGTCCAAAGGAAACGACACCATGCAATTTCAGATTTGAAGTCGGTGCAGTACCGTAGTCGACGAGAATATGGTACCGTTTATTTGCTTCGAGGTACTTCGAGCCGCATTCTTCTGGAGTCCCGATGCCAAAGAATGAAGTTCCCTGCCGCTGATTTTTCTTGTTGTCAACAACCTTCTCGCCGTCAATGAAGAGCTCTCCGGTGCCCGCTACCGTAAGACCAAAGTCATATATTCCACTTTCCATGGGCTCGAAAATTCCTTCCATGGTAATGTAGTAAAGATCGGAGTTGATTTCTGGATGCTTGTAGTCCATCAAAAATGCAGAGCTGCTCTTCATGTGCAGTATATCTACTGCTTTTCTTCTTTTATTAGAAGAGGGCTCAGTGAACACACTAAATATATACCCAGGTCGACCATCTTCGGTCTTCAATTGATCACCTAGAAGTGGTAGCTCTTTGTGGCCATACACCCCCTGAGAGAAAGATACGCCTCCAGTGCAGCTATTCTTAATTCCTTCTAGGGGCGTAATTGCATAATATCCAGGCAGAGCGGCAGAGCCCCCACCACAGTATGCCGCAATGTTGGCGTTCGGTCCGATCACGAGAGTTTTTTTGGTGGGATCTAAGGGAAGAATCTGATCATCGTTCTTAAGAAGAACAATTGACTCGGAAGCTGCTCTACGGAGCAATTCTCGGTCTTCCGGAAGATTCCGCTGGGTTTCAGCTACATTCTCAGGGATCCCCGAGCTAGATGTTCGCTTCACTAGATTTAGCACGCTTCGGACCCGATCATTGATAGTACTCTCTGAGACCTTGTTGGATGTGATGGCATGTACCAAGCGTGGCCCCCGAAATCGAGATGGACCAGGCATTTCAAGATCCAACCCGGCATTGAGAGCCTCAGACACGCTATAGGTACCGAACCTGTTCTGGTCAGCAACGGAGCTTGAGAATTCAATGAGAAGGGTATCGACATACCAGTCACTCATGATGAGCCCATGATAATTCCATTCCTTCCGAACGACATCCTGCAGCAAGCCAGAGTTCTCGCTGGTGTGGCATCCGTTGACCTTGTTGTACGATGTCATAATAGCCTGAGGATTGGCGCCTGTGATTACAAGCTGAAATGGAAGTAGATATATCTCCCGTAAAGCTCTCTCTGTGACAAGCGCATTGGCAGCAACACGCTCATGCTCCTGGTCGTTGCACACAAGATGCTTTGGCGTCGGAATAATATCCTCAGTCTGTACACCTAAGCAATAACTGGTAGCCAAGGATCCTGAGAGCACAGGATCCTCTGAGAAGGATTCAAAACCACGACCTCCCAGCGGGCTCCGTTGGATATTGATTGTCGGTCCTAGAAGGACATGGGCCCCCTTTGCCTTGCATTCTAGTCCAAGAAGTTTCCCAAGGGAAAATATGAGCTCGGTGTCAAACGAAGCGCCTAAAGCTGTGGCGCAGGGTAGACAGGCGGATAGGACTCCGTTGAAAAAGCGAGTGCCCCGAACACCATTTGGTCCGTCTGACATGCGAATTGACGGAATGCCGAGGCGCGGAATTGCTAATGTGTGCCAGGCATCAATTCCTGTTGGTCTGGTGAGCCGGGGATGCTTGCTCTGGCAATTTTGAGCGGGTCTTTGGGACAAACCTGAAAGTAACGAGACCTTCTCGTTTAGGGATAACTCCGAGAGCACATGTTCGATATCAATAGCCGACATGGTTGATGGAAGAACAGCGTATTAGTCTGTGTAAGTAGAATAGAAATAAATAATACTCAGTCGGGAAATCACATTCTTATGGCAAATGCGTCTGGATATCTTGGGTAATGTGAACCTTGAAAATCTCGGTCTTAAGAAGCATCGCGGAGTATCGGACTTGCACCATTAGAGTGGAACCAACAACGCGGACCAGGTTGCATTTCCCCGGAGACTTTCAACTGATGAGTTTGGTTCAAAAATTCACTCGCGTTTGTTCCCTTATATTTCGTCTTAGATAATACATTGCTGCTTTTTGATTTACATAAAGGCGTTCGAAAGGGGATGAGATACACACAGCAACGTTGACCTAATTTGCCCTCGCCTGCAGCAACACTTGCACAATATTGAACAAACCCATTATATCATTCGATTCATCTTTCCAGAATTGTAACATGCGAGTAGCATCTAGTACCGCTCCCTCCCAGCCAGTGGGCAGAAAACACCCAAGATTCACACTGCGCTCAGCAGCGAGTAATACTATGGCACTCCTAGCACATGATCGAAGCATGAGCCATGTTCCGTGATGCCGATGGTAGAATCCCATTCGATTCTGCTGTATCCTATCTACACAGACCTTGAGCGCTTTTTGAAGGAAACTATTACTGGTTCTGCTGCCTTGGCTATGTATTGCTTCCACCAAAAAATGCCAGTACATTGTCTCCTGACAGTCAAGGAAATGACCGCTGAGAATAAATCGGAAGGGCTCGTTTTGGTCTGTGTATTGGTTCTCTGCATCTGTAGCCAGTGCCTTTGGTAGGGATTTAAGCCTTAGTAGCTTTATTAGTTGATGATTTGTTAAGTCCTAGATATTACTCACCATCCGTCTGCTTGTTCCTCGAAGTCAAGGATTGCAGATTCAAGACTAGGCTTCGAAATAACATTGCGGATCTGGTAAAGATAGCTCAGAATGCGATTTTCCAACCTTCTCAAGGCGATCTCAGCGAGATAGAAATACCATGCCGCCTCATCTCTAGATTTGAGTTCTTCTGGTGGAGACGGAAAGAAGGTGGGGTATTTCAGACCCAGAAAATTTTTTTGGTAAAGATTCAATTCTAGCCGTAGCTCACTATCAAGAAAATGTCAGCCTTCCCCTCGATTTCTGATTTGTGTCTACCCACAGCTCAGATTTCAGGCAGGTCCAGTATACTCTTTGCTTCGCCTCCCACGCATCCTCATGGTAGTCATTTGTACGGAGGATAGAGAAACCTTCACAGCATGCAAGTGCTTGCACAAACATCCTCCATGCTTCTACCGCCCGCAAAGTTGTCATTAGGTATACGCCCGCTAGGAAGAAGCATTGTACTTCTATTACACCGCCTTTGCAAAGCAACATGCCCATTCGCTTCTGGGCAGCAAGGAAATACGCCTCGCCTTGGAGGAACTCCTGGGACTGGCGAAACAAAATGGAGTCTACGCCTTGACAGCCCCTTACGAAAGGTGTTGCGATTGAACCATTAGCATATATAAGAAGCTGGTATTATGTCAGTTTGGGATAGGAGAAAATTTTAAGGACACTTACCAACAAACAAGATATCGCATCCCACCCGATACCATTTAATTGGACAGACCTCAAATATTTGTTGATGTCCTCTTCCTCTAGCGTGGGATTGAAAATATGAACATGATCGAAGAACTTCCGCACGAGGTGGTCGGCTGCATGGACGTCAAGGTCGATGGGAATCTGTAGGTCCGGTTTTACTGTGTTCTCATCACATGGAGATAGTGAATAGAGTCGCGCGTCAAATTCATGGTCGTCGAAAACAGGCCACTTCAGAACCTCCTCGATGTTGATGAAGGTTGGTTCCCATTGTGCCTGCTGCTCCAGACCAGATGTCCAAGTTTCGTTTGGACTGCAACACGGCGAGATAGAAGGGAGAACATGAGAGAGAGTCACTGGGGGTGGATCATCGTTTCCCTTGGTCTGAATCAAGGCTTCCAGGTCGTCGATCCGTTTCAGAATAGCTAGACTCGCTGAGTCAAATCTGTTACTTGATGAGTTGAAATCTGGCCAGAAACTGGTCGACACCTCCTTTGCTCACCTGGTACTTACGTCGATAAGCAAATCTCTTGGTAGGAACATTCTGCCCCAAGTCGTACACACGATTCACACGAAGGCCGGGTGTTGTCGCACTTCGTTCGCTTAATACGGCAAGTCTGGCATGCTTGAGTGGCTCGCTTCCGGGGATAAGTCGCGGCTACACGGGAATGTCTTCGTTTCCGGCCATCCGGCTTGTCGGCAGGTGGGTTAGAAGATTCCATCTGGGGAACTGAGTCCGGTGGGGTGAGTGTATCTCAGGACGGTAGTTTAATACTGTCTAATACAAGATTTATCTGATTAATAGCATCTGACATGCAAGCCAGAAAATAAGTAAAGATTCCGCGGAGTTTCGGAGAAGAAAGGGAGGGGTTGCTTCGAGTACTCTCGTATTCGCGCATTGGTCTCGCAGGGCGCTCACGATCTTTTTGCCTTTACCCTGGAACGGTTAGAAAAGACCATCTACGCTAGCAGTGGGGGAATTTGGTGGTATTTGCCATATCGGCTGATTGGCATCTTCCCCAGGCGGGAGAAAAATACCATGAGATCGCGTTGCGGGGAAAAGGTGCTGATCCGAAACTAAGCCCGAACCAGCCCATAAGCCGAAAACTGTGAACTAGTTCATAACAAATGACCGGAGTTAATACGCGATACTGTACTGGCGAAAGTGTGGGATTGTGAATCACCAAGATGATACCGTGCCCAATCATTCCCCGTGGACAGGCGGAGTAAAAAAATATAGATAGGAGGAGGCTATTCAGAACACTGAGTTGAGTTCAGCCATCAACTTCCATCGCTACATTCATCGCGGAATCGCGGGTTGATGCGATGGAAATATATTAATATAATGGACATAGAATAGCCCACATCTCAGTTGCGATATGGCAGTTTTCCTCCTTCGCAAATTCAACTAATATACTTGCGATCAAGATGGCCAACAAGGCCGAAAAACCCACGGCCGAGATTCAGAATATTCACACCAACAGCCCGAGTGAATGGAATCTGGAAAGCGTTCTTCCACGTACCGGCAAGCCATGGTATAAGAGCCGTCACCTTTTGCTCCTCAATCTTGGAATGATTGTTCCCTATCTATCCTCGACGACCAACGGTTATGATGGATCCATGCTCAACGGCTTGCAATCGATGAGCCAGTGGCAAGACTTCTTCGGTCATCCAACCGGAAGCCGATTGGGATCACTCTCAAACGGCGTGATCTTCGGTCAGATCGCCGCCTTCCCTATCGCTCCTTGGCTGTGTGACCACATGGGTCGACGATTCCCAATCTTTCTCGGATCGGCCCTCCTCGTCATTGGAGCAGTTCTTCAATGTGCTGCACAGGACTATGCCATGTTTTTGGTCTCTCGTATGGTAATCGGATTCGGTGGCCTGATTGCGGTCGAAGCATCACCAATGTTGGTCAGTGAGCTGGCGTATCCAACACATCGATCCGTACTAGTTGGCTATTACAACAATCTGTGGTATCTCGGGGCTTTACTTGCCGCGTGGATTACATACGGAACGTACTTCATGGGTCCAAATATTTCATGGGCCTGGCGCATCCCGTCCCTTTTGCAGGGTTTCTTTCCCCTCGTGCAAGTTATCTTTGTTTACATGCTCCCCGAGTCGCCCCGATATCTTGTGCAGAAAGACCGCTCTGACGAAGCTCGAAAGGTCCTGGTCAAGTACCATGCTGGCGGAGATGAAGACTCTCCCTTAGTTGACTTCGAGATGAAGGAGATTATTTTATCGATTCAGGCCACGAAAACAGCTTCCAAAACAGGCTATCGCGAGTTTTTAAGAACACGCGGCAATTTGCAGCGTCTTTTCATCATCGTTGCAGTCCCATGCATGATGCAACTCTCCGGCAACGGACTGATCGCGTACTATCTCCACCTTATTCTTAACTCGATTGGGTTCTCCTCGGATCCTCAGCAACTTCGTATCAACGGAGGCCTGACAGTGTTCAACCTGGGCGTTTCGATTATACTAGCCTCTTTTATGGAGATAGTCGGTCGACGACGGCTGTTCCTTTTCTCCACTGTGGGTATGTTGGCCTGCTTTATAATATGGACAATTTTGTCAGCAATCAACGAACAGCGCAATTTCGAAGACACGAGTCTTGGCACCGGCGTAATCGTGATGATTTTTATGTATCAGCTATTCTATAACGCCGGCCTCAATGGGCCACCTTGGGTCTACGTTACCGAAGTACTTCCTACCCATCTCCGTGCCAAGGGGACAAATATCATGCAAATCGCAGCCACATGCGCTATTCTCTTCAACGGATATGCCAATCCCGTCGCGATGGATTCCATCAGCTGGAAATACTATATTGTTTACTGCTGTGTGATTGCCATCGAAATTGTGCTGGTGTATTTTGGCTTCCCTGAAACCAAGGGTCGCAGTCTAGAAGAGGTTGCTTTGATCTTTGACGGAGATAAGGCCTTTGCCGGCGTCCATAAGAAGCAAAGCCCGGCTGAAGTTTGAGTTATTAGTGGGATGAGGATGTGGTTGTGAAATGAAGCCTACTAGTATGTAAAGGTGTTTTGATACGTACTATCACTGGCACCTGGATAGCGACCAAGATAGCGGCTTGGACAGTGTTGAACTGGAATAATATCTGTATCATTGTACATTCTAGGACATCATTTAATAGAATATACTAGGGCAGTAGGGAGTATCGGCCAAACGGGCCAGCGTAAGGATCATATAAAGAATGACCTAATATTAAGGGGGCCTATCTACATTCACTCACTTAGAAGGCATCTTTTAGATGTTATTCTTTCAAGTATAGGGCAGATCCAAAATATTAAAAAAATACAAAAATAACCTTTTTTTTTT
>JADDUG010000003.1:0-10860 GCA_018340795.1 Penicillium steckii
CAACCAATATGATATACTACTGTATTCCCGGAATAGATATAAATATATCTGGATTTGTGCAAAAAACATTATAATCTGCTGCCATAGTATTATATACTTTTGGATGGCTGTGGTATCTAAATATATCAATAATGGTTTATACAGACTCTTATTCTTTATAGTATGGACAACTTCAATACACAACAAATATCTATATATCTTGACAATCTTCTGGCTCACCAATACCAATTGCTCTATAGTCTTCCAAATAACCAATACTATATATTTCGGTCCCTCGATATTCTCTTCGGACCGCTGGATACTCTTGAATAATAACTGCCGGAGAATCTCTTGTAAATACTGTATTTATTCCATCCGATTCAATCATAATATGGCTTTATCCAAATTCTCCGCTTGGATAATGATTTTATAGATCTTTTGATCTTGCTGCTGATATTCTTCAACAGTCTGCATCAACTGGCGAATACTGTTGGGATCTTCAACAAAATCCTCCGGAGACTTATTGGGATTTGGCTATGCAATATGAATATAATGCGATCCGGGCCCTTGGGCGAATATACGCTAGCATAAAATGGGCCGGGTATTGGCCTGGATAGTAGCCTGAATAGCTTATATCTGGATTGGTGTGGGATAGCTATAGTTTTGCTGTACCCGATATTGATAAATATTCAACCAATATATCTTTATAATACTGATCTGACAGTATATATATATTTCATATTGTAAACACAATATTCTGTTTTTATGGATAGGCAATTCGGGGATGGGTTTATCAACCTGGCGGGGCCAATGCTCCATCTCGGGCTGATTGTTGATATAATCCCACTGTTGGATGGTGGTATAGATATACTGGGTCCATATACTGGGAATCCGATGAATACTACTTGTTAAATAGACTTTGACCTGGGTCCGGTATACGGTATATTGATATTTCTGGCAAATCAATATGTGGAACTCGGCATTGACACAAAAAAATTTGTGGGCCTGATATTCACGGTTCATTCCGAATATCGATATATATATAATAATTGACGCAGTATATACGGGAAATAACAAAAATATAATGTGCTTCAATCGGGCTGAAGTTCAAATGGGATACTGACGGGGGATCTGGTAATCAACCCCTGAAATTTGAAAAAAAAAAAAACAAACAAAAATGATACTAAACTGATTGTGGTGGTGAACTGGGATAGTGGTGATGACTGGTCGCGACGGGCGGCTGGTGGATACCCCATCAAAAAATCTGGCTATTTTTGAACTACAAAAAATATATCTAAATATTGTCTGATCGGGCTGAAATTGAACTATCTAATAAAACTAAATCTAAATTATAATATACTGAAATCTGGGGTTTATGGGACCCCGATAATGTAAATCAAATGGGGGTATGAAATCTAAATCAAATGGGCCCCGTCTCCACTTTTTTTCCCCATACTTAACAAAACCCTAAAAAATCAAATGGGCCCCATTTGATTTACCCCTATGGGATAGAAAGGTTACCAGTCTACCATTTTACCATGAAATTACAAGAGATATGTGGCTTTCCGGATAACTAATCTTTAGTTAGTGTTTTCGCTACATGCGCTGGTTTTACATTTTTGGTGTTTAGGCCACCTATGTCATGGCAAAGGGGTTTCTTTTTTGAAATTTTTATTTACAAGTGACGCTTCAAGTGTCCATGTTATTGAGGGGAGCTGGTGGTGTTTTGTATAGTTTTTTATCAGGGTACACGTAGACTGAAAGGGAGGTATGTGTGCATGTGAATCCAGCTATTATTATCTCAGCAATCGGGGCATTGCAACAGAAAACCCAATCCAACCCCGCACTTGGCAAGGTCTTGTGTTACCCAGAAAGACTCAGATTTACCTCGCGCCCCACACTCCCTCTCTCACCAAAGCGACTTCGTACGACGTATCCCCCATATTTTGCTCCTCGGGCCTAACATTGGCATACAACGTCGAGGGAAAGAGAAATACTCTAATTTCTAGGACAACTTCGCTCTTGCAAAATGCCCTTCAAGCTGACCGTAGTGGCTTTGGACTCCGAATTCGACGAACTCGTCCGTTGTGAATTTGATGCCTATGAGAATCCGCAATGCAACCTCAAAAATCTCTTCTTTCCCACACACGGCCCTTCACCTACTGCCCGCAACAGAGCCATTCAGGATGCCGTCAAGCGCCAAAAACACTGGCATCGCTCCGACCCCTCCAGCCAATGGATCAAGGTGATCGATATGGAGTCTGGCAAAATCGCTGGCGCTGCCTGCTGGCACATTTATGAGACCAATCCTTATACCGTCACTTCTGATGAGGAGTGCTATTGGTGGCCTACAGGCGAAGCCCGTAATATTGCCAATGCACTGATGGGGCAGTTTCTCTTTCCGCGAATGGCATACATGAATAAACCGCATGTCTGTTCGTTTTCCTGCTCCTCGTGTAGCTTCTTTTACCGACAGGATTACTAACTATTTATTCCGTTTTCAGTCTTGGATATCTGCTTCACGCATCCTGCCTACCGACGGCGTGGTGTTGGCAACATGTTGATGGAGTGGGGTGTTCAGAAGGCCGAAGAGAAGAGCCTGGAGTCTTACATAGATGCTACAGCAATCGGGCGTGAGCTATACAGCAAATGGGGGTTTGTAGAAGGGAGACAATGCGAATTTACGCTAGCGAACTTCCCCGAAACCCCGAAGCGTAACGAGTTGAACGACTTGTTGCTGCCATTTGTGTGGTGGCCGATGTACAGGCCGATAGGAGGCAAGTATGAGGAGAACAAGGGACTATTTCCATGGGATAAAGACTAGTAATCCTCATAGAAGTCATACCTTCGGAAGGCATGGATAGAATATCCTATACATAGTGATTTGCTCCGGGAGCTGCTCTCTCTTGGAACTCACTTTTTCCAAAATGATCACATCCAATCACGGTCAGTCGAAGGATTTCATTCTGCTACAAAATTTGCTAATTTCTTCTGACGCGGCCAAGCAAAAGACGTGAAAGGTGATTGGAAACAGTGGAGTATTTTCTCAGTATAGCATTGGGATAAAGAGTGTGAGTGTAAGAGCATATCACGCCTTCGCCCGCCAGAAACAACATTCCAGATAATAGATATTAATAAATGTTGATCGTCTCATTATACAAATATAGCCAGTTTGCAAAGCTCACCCGAATAGAATTTGACACAGAACAATAACCATGGCGAATATATATATTGTCTTGATACCATATTGATATATCGTCATAGAGGAACAGATTTAGTTGACTTTCTTCCATAGTATTTTACAAGTATTGATGAATCTTCCACATCCCAAAAAGAACATCGTAGAAAAATCTGGATAGAAAAGGATTGTTGGAAATTGTTCTGGATAAGATCTACCTTGAAAAAATTTTCAGCGATTAAGAAAGAACTTCTAGTTATGATTCCCCGTCTATGGATTGTAAGAAAAAATCAACTTAAATATAGATGCGCCCAATACCGGAGCGTGTCTTTGCAAGAATAGGGCAGAGAAAGAAGAGATCCGTCTTTTTTAATCCATATAAAAAACTCCTCTCTACTTCTTCCCAGAAAGCACTTCAAAACTGACTTTTCTGAACAGATTCTTTATATCTTCTGATTTGAGTCCAGATACAATTGATTTTTCGCTTTGAACGTCATTTTTGCGTATTTGTTATGACAGAACTGACTGTCTGTCTATTGTAGCAGAAAAATTAATATAACTCTTCCTGCTGCAAGAAAATCGTGCTGAGTACCCATAAAATCTACTTCAAGATACTGAGCAGAGCCATACAATATCTTCCCTGAGGGATCAATAGGATAAAAGAAAGGATGAAATCGACTTTGGTTTCGACACCAGTCCTCAAGCTACGTATACGGAAAAACAAAGTAAAGAATCAAATGAGACAAAAGATCACGAAATGCAACATCTCAGCTACAGAATAGCCACGAAGCTGTCTCTCGATGAAATTGGACACCACGTTACTTCAACCTACAAAATTGCGAAAGCCAACGACTCTAATCACTAACTGTTCCTGAGAATGTCTTGGTTGTACCTGGAAACTCAAACTGTATGTCTAGAATTTCACAATCTCGTGTGTGTTTCAGAGCTCGACAAGGGGTTCACACAAGCCAGCTATGAGGTTATGCTAAGTTGAAAGATTGCTTAATGCATACATCTCCACTGCCTACTAAACCCACCATCTACTTCGAGCTCATTGCATTGAGCCCAGCAATGCGCCCAAAGACGAGCGCGCGTAAAACAGCAACAGCATTTGGCGCGGTGTCGTGGAAATGGCCGGTAATCTCACCTGCGGCGTAGAGGTTAGGAATGGCGCCTTGCTGGGTTAATACTCTCGTTTCTGTGTCAGTCGCAAGTCCACCAAAAGTGTATACAATAGCAGCGGCTAAAGGAAAAGCTAAATACGGCGGAGCGTTGAGCGAGCGGGCCCAGTTCGACTTTGGAGGTTCCAAGCTAAGCCCAGTTGCAAGGCCATCAAGACGGCCAGCAGAAAAACGGGATACGTCTGTGTCACAAGCTGCGTTGTAGCTTGAGATTGTATCTAAGAGCGCCTGTTCCGGCACCTTCATCTGGACTGCTAGGCCAGATACTGTGTCCGCTGTAAGAGGCGGGATGTCGGTGCGAATGGCCGCTTCATAGCCTTCCACCTCAGAGAGTCTTGAATCGCAAACTACCCAGGCTGACTGGCCCGGAGCATCAAAGTGGATAGTTCGTGAAAGTTGTTCCCAGGTGTCATGGACGAGCCCTGCGCCCTCATCAACGAATCGCTTTCCGTTGCAATTCACCACAATACCATAAGGATAGACGAGCACGAGCGGTGCAGGCATATCGCTGCGCGGATCAATTATTTCGCTATGCATGCCATTCCAATTTCCATTTACCGCAGCTCCGTTATTCAGCGCCATTTGGATCCCATCACCTGTGTTCCACCGCGTGCCTGGAGATATCGGTCGTAGAGACTCCGCACCGGTCCCGAAATAGGTATGCAGGAGGTCTGGATTACCTTGAAATCCACCGCTGGCGAGAACAACGGATTTGGCAATGAATCGCCGCCCGTCTGCCGCCTCGATGGTGGCCCCTTCTTTCCCAAGGTGCAGTTGCTTGGCGCGGCATTCGTACACCAGCTGGATGCCTTTTACCCTGGCAGATCGCTGCAGCGCTTCGATTATGGCGGCACCTTTGCCGACGGGCTGAATCCTATTTGGCCACGACTTCAAGAAATAGTCCATGGCATGAAATTGCACACCTTGTCTCTCGAGCCACTGGACGGCCTGCGGTGCCTGGTCGGCCAATTTTTCGAAATAGGCGCGGTCGCCGTCTACGCCACTGATGGTCATCATATCATCCATGAAACCAGGCGATATCTCATTAACAGATCGCATGCGCATGTTGGCCGGGCTATAACGCGTGTTGCCCCCGCTGGCATCCTCAGGCGCGCGCTCTAGCACGGCAATCTGAGCTGCTGGAGCGAGTTCCGCCGCCGATACTGCGGCGGCTAGACCGGCCACGCCGTGACCAACTATGACAAGGTCATACATGCTAATTGTGCCTGCCATTTCGCTTTAGTAGTTAGATTTCAGCAGGTTTTAGTCACTCAAGTTGCTTGTCGTGGTGTTTGATAAAAAGATCTCGTCGTCGCTGAAGTCGAAATGATTCGCGCCGTGGGATTCGCTTATGTGTTGGCGCTAGTTAACGTAATCGGACACCGAGCGGCCACTTTCTTCCCGAACCGCGTACTTTGTATTCATTTTACAATTTTGACGCGTCAATATGCCACCAATTCGCAATAAAAACCCAAAAAAATTGGCAGAGCAAGAGAGTCGAATATCATTAGCTATTTCCGATTTACACCTTTCTTTTCCAGCAGGCCTATAGTCTAGCGGGTCTTGATGGGCTTGTGGTCCTCTTTGGCCCGGTCCTGTGGGATGCATCATCTCCCTATTGTAGGCTTAGCCTCCCTATAACGTCATAATATTGCTAGATGTCTCCGCGGGTTGTCACGCCTGAAAACCGAGGAGATCTTAACTCTGGGACATGTTGAAATTTCTCTACCGCAGAGCTATTACTGCTTAACAAATGTTTCGGGATCGCTAAATTAGTCTCAGGCATTCATTCGGAGAGCTGCTGCTGTTTTCAATACATACATCGCCGCCAATTGTTAAGAAATATCAAAGGTCGCCATTTCTCAAAACTGTCTTTTCTGCTGCGAGCAGACAACTACGGTGACTCTCTTCAACGGCTCTGTTCCAAAATTTTCCTTTGATTGTCAACTTTTTCTACGCCTTCTGATTCTTAGTCCATTTCAACGATATCTGATCGTTCGTCTGAATACCCTTAAGAAATCGAATTTTCTACCCTTCGCTTATCTATTAAGTGACAATGTTGTAGAAAGTATTTGATGTCCTCGGAGCTGGCTAGAACTTGTTTTTCCAGGTTTCAGCGGCTTATTTAGTGGCTGTTTCAATTGCTTTCTCTCGCAGATTATACGAGGACGAGTTTAGCGCCAAGCCCTACTAGATATTGATTTCGACCCGAGAAATATTATTATTACCATATTTCATGCACTTTGCGTATTTGAGTAATATGTATCTATCCTGATACATGTAAGCTGGCTACCTTTGTGTAATATGCTCACACATTCGGGCGGACATGACGTAGCAATCGAGAATAGGTCAAGAACCAAACCCAGGCCTTCTTGACAGCACCCCTACTTCCATCCATTTTGGCCCCTCTTTTCCTCAGAAAAGCCTCGGTCGCTTGCATGCTATCGATACCTGGATTGCCTGCATGTACTAGGTGTGACAACGGGGTTGTATCCTCGAAGTCCAGGGCATTGATGCTTGCTCCTCGGTCTAACAAAATTGACCGATCACAGGGCTCGCAATCGTAGGATAGAGCATGCGCTGGTGAGTCGCGAAGATGCTGATCGAGGGCATCTTGGCTACCAAACGACCGATTGCAGAGCCCGCACCACGTCATGGCAATGGCTTGTTTGAATCATCTTGCGAAAATCGATGAGATATTTATCTTCTTCCTAGCTACCCCGCATTATGAAACCAAATAGTGTATAGACGCAAGGGTGCCCAACCCGGGTCAACTAATCTCTAAGTATAGATTGTGGCAAACATTATTTCTAGATTGGCCGGAACTGTGATATAGCTGCACAACGTGCATTGTCCTAGCATATGACGACGGTGTTATCGTGGTCTAGGCTGATTGGGTACTTCACTAATCCTGATAGGTTTGCCAAGATCTGGACCTAATACAGAGCCTCATTATCCGCTTTAATGCTCCTTAGGCTAATATTCCAGCCTATGTAGATTAGTAGTAAAAGCGGAATTTTCAGTCCTGCTTGTTGTCTTGTAATTCGTCGATTTAGCAGTGTGTCATGTTTTGTTTGAAAAGAGCGATCAAATAAGGAATCAAATGATCATTTCTTCTGCTGCTCTGAGACGACATTTCATATATGGATTGGGATTGATGGTGCTCGAATATGCAGGTACTTGGCGGGCGTTTCATCACATTAGACATTTCATATGACCGGGATGAGGCTATCTGTCTTACGATACATGAAAGGGGACTAGTATTATTACGAGTTCGTACAAAACTTGTTTACTTACTTTATCATGTGATTAGGGTTCGAAAGAACCTTTCTGTGTCTTCAACATGGAAGGCGAATACGGGCGGTTCTGTATTATCCTGTATATATGGGCGACCTCCCCTTACAATTTTAATTTTGGAGATCACCGATGGCGGCAAGTACGATACTATTGAAATCATATTGGCTGACCTTATAGCCTCTATATACCTTTTCGTTCTGCCGTTTGATAAAGCAATTTGAGCAATTCTTATTGGCAAATTTGGTGGATTAAGCTTTCTCTCCACTGAATGTATCTTATCATGCTCTTGTCATTATGAACTCTATCGGAGGTTTGAGATTTTCTCAAAATTCTGATTCAGATATGCGGAAAATGCTGGCTATGCATTTTTCTTTAACAGAACATTCATTTATGTATATATGCTCTTTATTTGCGTCTGCGATCTATACTATAGTGCTAGTTTACTATATTAGTGGTGTCTCTTTGACTTGAAATAGAAGTTCTGCTATTCCATTACACTGTGTTTACAAAGACTGATGCAGCTAGATTTTCTAAATCAAGCCGTCTAATTGATTTCGGAGGCCATCTACAATCGGCGATGCAATCTGTAGTACCAAATGCCAAACTGCTTTCTATAACTACCACCAATGTAGTTATTCCAGTGTTGACAGAGGAATTATATTAGGCTCTACAATATATAATCTCTCAAAAAAGATAGCAATATCTAATATTGGCCGAGACTTAGAATCCGAGATAATTTCTCCAAGTAAATTATAGATACCAATTTCAATTATTGCTATAAAAGAAAACATATACCAGCCAGAAGCGAAAATATATATAATAATAAATAATACAGTCTATGATCCGAAAATAACAGAATCAATATTGAACAACTGATACACTAAGAAAAATAGAATAGTATTCAATCCGGATTGGGAATTAGTATTGGTGATAAAAAGTATAGATATAGATTCTGACAACTATACTCTAGCTTGCATTCAACTTTACTAATTCGATATAACAGCAGCTCCGGCATTAGTGCAATCAAATTCCAATATACTTTTATCCGAATTGGAGAAATCTGATGAGACTTGGGTCCAAAATACTTTTTATTGAAATTGTTCAACTCTCTCATTATAGTAAATATCGCTCAGATTGATATATTGATTTCCGGAGGATTTTATACTGGATAGGGCTTGTAGTTGCTGTTGAACAGTTGCACAGAATCTGACACAGAATTCGAGAAAATAATCTGGGGACCAATCAGTAAGTCCATCATCTGAATCCCACAAACACATAAATAAAAACTGTCAAATTGGCATTTAGTATACTAAACTTCAGTATATTTGAATATACCCCAATAATATAGTATTATATCTAGATTTCTGATAATTCTCTCTAATATTTAGATATTCAATTCTAGTCTATCCAAAGTGAATAGTCTAGAAGCTATTCCAAAAAGATATATTTACAATTCTGAAGTTTATAGTAGAGACTTTGTAGATTCCCAATCTTTCCTGATAATCCTCCACTCAACAATATTATATATATAATTGATCAAGATTATTAAATATCTAATATCTCAGATTTTATATATTCTATATTAGATCTACTAACTAGTCTGTCCAGAAATCCTATATAGACTAGCATTATCTATAGTAAAATATCCTGTCACGGGATCCCTGACAAAGGATCTGAGGGATGATACAGTGAAGCTATAGAGCTTACCTCTTTCGGTGAAGCTACTGATCTTTATGCTTCGTACCCGATCCGACACCGCTTCTTTCTCGAAGAAGGCATGTGAGGAAAAGGTTGAATGACTTTGCTTGTGTTATTCTGATTGCTTGAAGATTCTTCAAGAATCAGTCTCTTTGTATATTCTACTAAGTGATTGAATTGATTTTCTGTTCTTTTTCTTCTATTATTCTCTTATTTAGTCAACAAATGCTAGCTTGTATTTTAGTATTGTTACAATTCTGATTCTTCTTCTTTGACTATCTGAGAAGAATAATGGCATTCTCAATCTGTCGCAACTCTACTGCTGATTCTGAGATCTCTATAGAAACTGCACTGATAACTCAGCAGAGATTGTATTCGATTTATATTCAATCCGATTCTATCTCTGAATCCAAGATTGAACCGGTATCCGAGATCAATATAGAAGAAACTGTTTAGAATAGAACAACTAGTCCGGATATCTTGATTCGAGAACAAGCGAGATAAATTGGTCTCGAATTAATAGCAGAAAATTTTAATAAGACTGATAAAAATGAAGATAAAATATTCAATTCTTTTGAACAAGTTTTTAGAAAACAGAAATATTAGAAAAAGATACTTCAGAAGATAATTGAAAACAAAAAATATACTAGATTTCTTGAGAAAGAGCTCAAACAAGAATTGGCTCTTTTATTCTGTCTCAATATTGATTTGTATCCGAAATCCAATGAAATCAAGAATATCAAAATTACAAATCTCATTATCAAATTTATACAACAGAAACACAAATCCTGGATCAACAATTTAAATATTATTTTTGAAAACAATTCTAGTATCTATCAAATAGATAATATCAAGATCAAAAAAACAATACAATATCTAGATATCTATTGTTGAGGAATAGATATTATATTGTATCCGAAGACAGCACAATTTGATCACAAATATATTGAGATCTCAGGGGTGAGTTGCATGTTTTGGTATTGTCCTAGACTAGCAACATTATATACAGATGGATAAGCACGTGCCCGTTCGGTCACATGCGGATGCCCTAACACTAAGGCTACTCGTACGGCAGCCGTAACTTACCGGAATAGCAGTCCCGGGATCTCATATATAAAAAATTTCAGTTGTTATATTGATAGAACTAGAAATTTAGATAGAATTAAAATCTATTAAATATTTATATTCAGAGATAATTTTTTAGATCTATCTAAATATAGATCTGACAGATAAAAGATAGATTTTTCCAGTCGTATTCCATCAAAATATATTTACAAAACTAGCTATTTAGAATTACTTTGTACAAACACTATAAATAACTAGAGTAGCTAAAATTAAAAATTTATAGAGAACTTTGGCCAACTTAGAACTTACTCAAATTTGAATTCGATTGTATGAAAAAAAGTACTTGCAGTCTGGTCGAGAAAATGGTGTACAGTCTGGTCGAGGGGGTCCAATTCTGCCCATATATAAGTCTCTCACCGATCTTGCAGTCTAGTAGACTGCACCCGGTACTCTGGGATAGTA